>CAUYQG010226820.1:0-12386 GCA_963574415.1 Tarsius wallacei
TTGTCCACACCTCACAATGAAGACGGCAATTTAGTAATTTATGAAGAGTCTTAACAAAATTTGCCTGCTTGTAATTGGAAACAAGTAGGAACAGGTCGTTTCATATCTATGCAGTCTGTTGACTCTAAAAGGTTTTTTGTATCAGACCATTTCAAAGTCACTGTTGGAAAGTCCTGAATTAAACCTCATTGGTTCGCACCCCTCAGGTCACAGGCACACAGGCACAGGAAGTCCTCCCTAAGCAGAGTCTAAAGAGGCAGGAAGCTGCAGGCAGTGCTGAGGATACTCAGCTCAGAAGAAGCCATCATGGTCCCAGGGATGCCTGGCATCCCTGTTTATGGCTTTATCTTTGTTTCAGAATTTTCCTTTGAGGAATGCAGCGCACAGGTAAAATTCTGGGTATTATTTTTTGTTTGTTTCAGAATTTTCCTGTGAAGAATGCAGGACGCAGGGTTTAAAGGCAATATTCTGGGGTTTCAAGGAACACAAACAAGAAAATGGGGAATAATCTATACCTTTAGACACCCCATTGGGACAGATTTAAAATAACTGGAAAAAAATTAGAATTACATGGTTTAAAATGAAAAAGAAAATTAATACATTATTGAAACCCAATTTGGACTCAATACAAGTTAGCAGATAATGAAGTTTGGAAAAGAAACGGGACTCTGCTTTAATACCATCTGGCGACGGAACTGGAAGTAGCATGTAGATCTTTCTCCTTTTGTGGCCAAGAAGCAGCAGCAGCCAACATGAAGTTCAATCCCTTTGTGATTTCATACCAAAGCAAGAACTTCAAAAGGCATTTCAATGCACCTTTTCACATTTGCGTGACGGTTATGTCTTTCCCTCTCTCCAAAGAGCTGAGACAGAAGCACAATGTTCGATCCATGCCCATCCGAAAGGATGATGAAATTTAGGTTGTTGTGGGGACACTATAAAGGTCAGCAAATGGGCAAAGTAGTCCAGGTTTACAGGAAGAAGTATGTCATCCACATTGGATGGGTGTAGTGGGAAAAGGCTAGTGGCACAACTATCCGTGTGGGCATTCACCCCAGCGAGGTTGTGCGGGGACGCCGTAAAGGTCAGTAAATTGGCAAAGTAGTCCAGGTTTACGGGAAGAAATATGTCAGCTACGTTGAATGGGTGTAGCAGGAAAAGGCTAATGGCACAGCTATTCACATGGGCATTCACCCCAGTAAGGTGGTTATCACTAGGCTAAAACTGAACAAAGACTGCAAAAAAGATCCTTGAACGAAAGCCAAATCTCCAAGTAGGAAAGGAAAAGGGCAAATACAAGGAAGAAACCATTGAGGAGATGCAGGAATAAAGTAATCTTATCTAAACTTCCATTAAAAACTGCTGAAATGGGAAAAAATACCGTCTGGCAATTAGATCCATTTTGTAGTCATGAAGGGAAATGGTCAGAAGTTTCATATGTAGAGGCATTTTAAAATTTATTTCACTGCTTTGCAAACAAGACTATATCCTATGGGATATTAAATACACAACTTCAGAGGCTTGACTCCGAACTACAAATACCAAATTCCCAATTACAGAAAACTTTTGAGGTTTTAGCAACTGAGACTTTGAGGAAAAAGAGAAAGACTCCAGGATAAGCACCAGCAAGACAAAAAACAGACATATTGGCAATTGCCATTAGCTGCAAAACTTCAGCCACCCGACGGGGACACCCTGTAAGAGTAGACCTGTTAAGGGGGATGGTATCTGCTGCTATGGATGTGGTCAATCTGAGCACTTGAAGCTCAGTTTTCCTCTAACATGCGGACTAGCAGGCCACTGGAAGAGCTGGCACAGCCTCTTCCGAACGAGAGGGGGATCACCTAGCTCAGTAATGGTGGCCACTGACTGATGGGGCTCAAGGACCACGGCCCAGCCTAGTGCTCTGCTTGCTGTCACCCCAGAGATTCTGTGGGTATGTATGGATGTGGCAAATTAAATTTTTTTTTTTTTTAGTTGGAGTCTCACTCTGTCACCCGGGCTTGAGGGCAGTGGCACGCCTCTCGGCCACCACAGCCTCAACCTGTTGGGCTCTGGTGATCCAAGTAGCTGGAGCTACAGGTGTGCACTACCACGCCCAGCTAAGTTTTTGATTTATTGTAGAGATGAGGTCTCGCCAAGTTGCCTGGGCTGATCTTGAACCTGCGGGTTCAGGCAATCCACTCACCTTGGCCCCCCAAAGTGCTGGAATTACAGACTGAGTCACCAAGCCCGGCCCCAAATTAATTTTTTAATCAATAGTGAGGCTAAGTTTTCAGCCCTAGGTGCTCATGCTGACCCTCTTTTTCCAGACATCTGCTTCCTAGTGGGAATTGGGGGTGTTCCGCAAGTTAGACATTTTACCTATCCTCTAATCAAAGGTTACTAAAAGGTTAATTCAAATTATAAATGTAAAAAATCATCTATAAAGAGGTTAAGAAAAATAATTTTGTCTTGCTGGATGAGCACCAGCAAGACAAAAAGCAAAAGCTCACAAAAAGAAACCAGAAAGCAAAGGAAAGATGTAAAGAAAGTTATTGGTATAAAAGTATGTTTTTTATAAGGAAGGATATAAGGAAAGATAATAATTTTGTCTAGGAAAAGATCTTGCATGGTAAATTTTTGTATTACAATAGAGTGAGTGGTTTTGGGGAAGAAGGAAAGTATAGGACAAAAATAGGAGGTTCAAGTATGTTGAAAAAAGGTATGAGTATGTTGAAGATGGTATGTGGAAAGTTTGTGGAAAGAAATGTGTGAAAGGAATTTATGAACAATCAAGTGTACAAAAAATTAGTTATGTCTATAAATTAGCCATGAATATCAATCACTGATGTTAGGCCAAAATGCCACTATGACAAAGTAACAGTCTTTTCTCTTAAAAGTAACAATAGTAACTACTATGTTAAAATTAATAGGCCGGGTTAGGTGGCTCAGCCTGTAATCCCGCGCCTTGGGAGGCTGAGGTGAGTGGATTGCCTGAGCCCGTGGGTTCGAGACCCGCCTGGGCAACTTGGTGAGACCTCATCTCTACAATAAATAAAAAAAAAAATTAGCCGGGTGTGGTAGCGTGCGCCTGTAATTCCAGCTACTTGGAAGGCTGAGGCAGAAGGATCACCGGAGCCCAGCAGGTACAGGCTGCGGTGGCCAGGAGCGGCCACTGCACTCCAGTCAGCAACAGAGTGAGACTCCGACTCAAAAAAAAAAAAAAAAAAAATTAATAAAACAGAATGCTTTCATTTTGTCTAAGACTATTGATCCGTTGGTTAGATATTATTTCTGCAAATGTTTTGAGGTATAAAACTTTGTTTCTGTATTTAAGTTGTCAGTAAACTTATATCTTTGAATTCAAGCTGTTAAAGATTTATACCAGATTAATCACATATGGTCAGGTTAGCTAAAATCTAAAAAGTGTCATTCAGTGCAATTGCTAGCAACTTTAAAATCTTCTTCCAGAACTCTTATTTAAAAACTTGTGTGCTCATGAGGATTGCTAATTCAACATAGGACTGCTAACAGAACAAGAGTTAATTGCATAAACTGAGTTAATAAAAACCAAATAGCTTTAAAATGTCTTTGTTTAAAGGATTACTAATTATATTTTTTATATTTTTCAGAGTCAAGAGAAAAACATTTTTGTCTCCGGGCAATTTACAGGTTTTTTTTTTTCCCCACAAATGGGTAAACAAAAAATTTTTGTTTTTTTGAGTTGGAGTCTCACTCTGTTGCTCAGGCTGGAGTGCAGTGGCACACTCATAGCCACCCCAGCATCGACCCACTGGGTTCAGGTGTTCCTTCTGCCTTAGCCTTCCAAGTAGCCAGAACTACAAGTGCCCGCTGCCGCGCCCGGCTAATTTTTTGATTTATTGTCAAGATGAGGTCTTGCGAACTTGCCCAGGCTGCTCTTGAACCTGTGGGCTCAGGCAATCCTCTTGCCTTGGCCTCCCAAAGTGCTGGGATTACAAGCTTGAGCCACTGCATCTGACCGTAAACAAAATTTAAAAAGTATGTTTTTCTCTCTGATTAATTTCTCCAAAATGTAATAGAACTGTCTATTAATTTCCAATTAATTATTTCTAATTATTTGCATAAGTTCAATAAGAATCTGTTTTCTTTTGTAACAAAGTGTAATTGGAAACACTGGTTATTTTACCAAGGCTTTAACTGGAATAATATTTCAAAACAGACTGCTTTAAAGAATTAAGATTAACATTTAATCTAATCTGAGATTCCTTATAGGAAAAAAGGTTCCAACAAAGGCAGTTTTAAAAAGCCTATATGACAAATAATCTCATTATACTTTATATGCAAATAAGATATATTAAGTCTAAACAAGTAAACTCTAATCCTACCATAATTTGTCTTTAACAAAAATAGAAACAACAAAAAAATTGTGTTTCAAAAGAAACGGGTACACTGTTTTAAATTCTCTTTTTCATTGTTTTAAGTTTTATTGTTTTCTATAATTTAAATTACATTATGAAGTCTTTTCTGGGTGCAAGTCTGCAAACATTTTCTGGTTTCTCTTCAA
Source organism: Tarsius wallacei (assembly GCA_963574415.1). Taxonomy (NCBI): domain Eukaryota; kingdom Metazoa; phylum Chordata; class Mammalia; order Primates; family Tarsiidae; genus Tarsius; species Tarsius wallacei. The sequence goes on from CAUYQG010226820.1 coordinate 4,529, forward strand.
ATTTTAATGTAAGATTCACTTGAGTGCCTGGTTCAAATCACAGTCCAGAAAAAAATCTGTCAGGTTTCCACTGTAGTCTAGAAATACATCAGAAACTCTAAAAGCTAGTACTTATAATAACGCCACAGAAATTAAAGTTAATCATTTAAATTATGCTAGTAACCACAGACCTCGTAGCTCTTGTACAAAAGGTAATCAGCCACCATCTAAATTGTCAAAGTGTATACCTCCTCTTCACTTAACTTCACTTCTCTATTTGCTGTTCAAGGCGGGGGCGGTTTTTTTTTTTGAGTTGGAGTCTCACTCTCGCCCAGACTGGAGTGCAGTGGCCGCTCCCGGCCACCGCAGCCTTGACCTGCTGGGCTCCGGCGATCCTTCCGCCTCAGCCTTCCGAGTAGCCGGAATTACAGGCGTGTGCTACCACGCCTGGCTAATTTTTTATTTATTGTAGAGATGAGGTCTCACCAAGTTGCCTGGGCGATTTGAATAAAACCTGCCACACTTACATAAATGTTACTGGGCAAGTTGAAGAAGATTTAAAGAAAATTTATGGCAGGCCAAGTGACTCCATGATTTTACACAAGGAGCCTCTCCTGCACCTTTCGGCATACTGTTAAAAACTACATGCCCTTTTCTGCTTGGATTTTTCCTTTTATTTGGTCTATTGTAATGATTATAATCTTGCTAATTTTTGTCCATATCTTTTTAACTGTCTGGTTAAATTTGTTTCTTCCAGAATCCAGCAATTTCATGCCCACACAATGGTCATGAAAGGATTCCAACCAGTGCCTGCAAATGATGCCACTGCGGAAACAAATCTGGACGGCTTTTATCCTTAGCTTGGCAGGACTATGCCCAATGCCAGCTTTTTTTTTTTTTTTTTTTTGAGTTGAAGTCTCACCCTGTTGCCCAGGCTAGAGTGCAGTGGCATGCTCACAGCCACCATAACCTCGACCTGCTGGGCTCAGGCCATCCTTCCATCTCAGCCTTTCAAGAAGCTGGAACTACAGGTGTGTGCCACCATGCCCAGCTCATTTTTTGATTTATTGTAGAGATGAGATCTCACCAAGTTGCCCAGGCTGGTCTCGAGCCCATGGGCTCAGTCAATCCTCTCACCTTGGCCTCCCAAAGTGCTGGGATTATAGGCGTGAGCTGCCATGCCCGGCCTACACTGCCAGCTTTGAAGAAGCTACAGAAAATGGACCTTCACCCCTCAGCATCCCATATGATTATGGGATCAAAAATCTCTAAGGGGAGATTTGAGGCAGGGTAGCTAGCACAGGTTAGACATAGATAGATAAGCAGGTTTTAGGAAGCGTTCAGACATTTTTAAAATTATATTTTTACTGCAGGGCAAGCTGGCAGCCTTCCCCACCCCCTTGGCAAATCAAAGAAAAACTCCATTAGATGCAAGACTAGGACAGCCCAACCTTCCAATTCATAGTTTAGCATAATCATCACTAAGAAACTTTCAGGTTCCCTGTCAAGGCCAAAGACTAAATACCCTGCAACTGACCAAAGCCATAGACATGATAATAAGACCACCTTTCAGCTAAGGAACTTGTGGATTGGAAACATCTGACAGGGCTCCCACAAAAGACAGTGTGGTCAGGAAAAGACCACTCTTCCCATCAGGTGCCCAGAGATGTCAGTCTCCACGGTGGTGGACTCTAGGCTCTGCCTTCTTTAGCGTATCAATCATTGTGAAGGTATATCAGGTTTATTGTAAAGAGCAAAGGTGTGGTTTCTTTCACCCATGCCAGCTCCAGCATGTCACCCCGTCTCTTCTCTCTTCTTTCTCTAATAAACTTTGTTTGAAAACTTTTCTGGCTGCTCTAAAATTCATTTTAGAAATGAGCCAAAGAATCCATGGGTTTTGCACTGCACCCCACCTGGCATCATTCTCCATTGCATTTTTTCCCCAAAATTAATTAAATTGACTAAGAATTAGAAAAAGAAAACAAGGAGGATGACATTTGGACACCCCATTGCTTCTTTGGCACCTCTACTTGCAAGTATTTGTGTAGATGGAAAAGTTTGAGAATATGCCCAGTTTTCTAGTACTCCAGCTGGCTACATTTTATGGTCTGTTCTGGTGCACATTTGAAAACTGATGGACAACTTACATCAAAAAAAATTCTGAGTTCAAAAGTTGACCTGCAACTATAGAGTTTAAACATAGAGTCTCCTAAGTTTTCTATTTCTCTATTTTTTTCCACCTGTTTTGAATCTTGCTGCTACTTTTCTACTGGTGTTGACATGCAACTCACTTTTTGAATCCAATCAGATTTTTGTAAACTGACAAGTTTGTGTTTGAAAGGGTAAACTAAGGCAAAGTAGGCCAATGCTGTGGAAATGATGCAAGACTACAACAAAGAAGGGAGTTGAAAGAAATAAAGTTTATTATTCACCTTTCTTTTTTTTTTTTTAGTTGGAGTCTCACCCTGTCGCCCAGACTGGAGTGCAGTGGCCGCTCCTGGCCACCGCAGCCTCGACCTGCTGGGCTCCAGCGATCCTTCCGCCTCAGCCTTCCGAGTAGCTGGAACTACAGGTGAGCGCTACCACGGCCGGCTAATTTTTGATTTATTGTAGAGATGAGATCTCGCCAAGTTGCCCAGGTGGGTCTCGAACCCGCGGGCTCCCAAAGCACTGGGATTACAGGCTGAGCCACCGAGCCCAGCCTATTATTCACCTTTCACAGATGGAAAGGGGGCTGACACTCAGGCGAGTATGGGAACTAGTTTTGGGAAAGGTGATTTTCTTGTTAATGATTATAGGGTAAGAGGGACATGCAGTCTGTGCAAACTGCCTAGCAAAGCATGTCAGGGGTAGAGCTTAAGCAAAAATTGCTATGTTAGGGCCAAATGACTGTGCTAACGCTAAGTCTATTCTAAGGTTCTTGGGGTCCCTCCTTTCAGTATTGCTAAGTAGTAGCTAGAACTGCAAAGGAAAAGGCATAGGACTTTTATTTACTTATATGTATGTGACTAGAAGTCACAGAGAAGAGTACCTAGGAATCTGTTTTGTTGGCAAATGGGTAAGAATTTCTCACCAACCAGACCTCGGGTTTTTCTCTTTGTGCACTTTGGTAAGAGAATGGTAAAAGTCACTCTTTGTCTCATCTCCAAGGTTCAAAGAAAAGGGATTTGTGGGTAGTCTTGTGGCCTAGCAACTCTGATGTACTTTTGGTTTTTCGTGATGTGAATGTTTATGATGTTTTGATTCCTTTTCCTCTCAAAAATAACTTCGCATTGCCATTTTCCTTTGTCTTTGTCCTTCAGTGTTTTCCTGTGTAGCTCTGTCATAAAGTGGGTGCCACAGGGTAGAACACAGGCCTAGAGCTCCTATGAGCCCTACAGACTGGTCAGTTTTGTGATTCTAACTAGACTGGCATCAACAGAGACAAACTGTGATGTGGGAGGCTAAAACTGGATGAGGTTTCTCCTTTGTCTTGTCGTTATGTTCTTGAGAGCTTGACTTTGTGAACATGAGGGAATGTTCTTTCTCAGCCTCTGTCATCTGAAGGGTGTGAATTTTTAGATTCATGTTAGGTGGCCAGTCTAAAAAGACTGGGAATCTGAGACATGTAAGATTCTCAGCAGCACACTTTTCATCCTAAACAGGCTTTTAGGGAAGTTTTGTTGTAAATAGTCGCACCCCTATGCGGATTTTATTGTCTGACTTATTTCTGAGAATGAACTTTTAGGGATCATCGGGATTGCCTTATCTCCATCCTCTCCAGAAATACCTTTGCTTAGATGTAAAAACCTAGAAAAGTACCACCTGGGTTTTAAGGAGGCTTCTAAGTACACCATTGAAAGTACAGAAAGATTTTTAAAGATCTCTCATTCTAAACAATTGATGGAAAGGTTAAACTAAAAGAAAGATGTAATAATGTCATGGCTAGCCTTAAGCATCCTCTCCTTTCTGGTTTGATTTTTGTGTTTACCTTATGTGTCTATGATTTTTGCGATTTAAGGCACTTGGAAAGATCCTTTTGGTTAAAAAAAAAAATATATATATATATTTATATATATATATATATTTCACTGTACTCGGCAGTGAAAGGATTTTTTTAAAAAGAGTTCTATGATTAAAAATAAGGTTAATTAAAAGTTAATATCATATACACATTAAAGGCCTTTATACTTTATTTCTTTTGGGATTCTTTTGGGATTTTTGTCGTTGTTGTTGACTAAATTTTGTAGGTTTCGGCCAGTCATGGTGGCTCAAGCCTGTAATCCCAGCACTTTGGAAAACCGAACTGAGAAGATTGCCTGAGCTCAGGTGTTTGAAACCAGCCTGGGCGACTTGGTGAGAACTCGTCTCTACAATAAATCAAAAAAGAAGTTGGGCATGTTAGTGCATGCCTATAGTTTCAGCTACTTGGAAGACTGAGGTGGAAGGATTGCCTGAACCCAGCAGGTGGAGGCTGTGGTGGCCATGAGTGTACCACTGCGCTCCAGCCTGGGTGACAGAGTGAGACTACAACTCAAATTTTTTTTTTGTCAAAAAAATTTTTTTTGTCGGTTTCTCCATTTGCTTCTGACTGTTCCCCTTTCCTTTTTGCCATCTCTGGTACCAGATAAAGAGATCTTTATAAAAAAGGCTTCTAATGACTCCAGCCCCTTAAAGAATGCAGCATAATGGCACCATTCATCCCTTCTGGCACCATTCAACCCCTTCAGGTTTCTATGAGCTGATGAGCTATGAGCAGTTTCTTTTTCAGTCTAAAGGTCTTTTCTTGTTTGCATTGTGTTATGTGATCTTTTTGGCTTTTGGGGGGGTACCAGAAGATGCTTCATTTTATTAAAATTTTGACAGTCAATATGACAATATAGTTCTTTGCGTAAGTTCAATAAGAATCTATTTTCTTTCATAACAAGACATGATTGGAGATACTGATTATTTTTCCAAGACTTTGAATGAAATGACATTTCCGATATGGGCAGACTGTTTTGAGGAATTCAGGTTGAGATAAGAAAGACCTGATAAAAAGCCCCATGGAAAGACTGGTTTGGTACTTGTCAACTCCTTTATAGGGCCCCTGATCTGTGGGGGGTAAAGAATGTTGCCCTCTAGCAGGCCCAAGAACCCCAAGTTAATTTGAGCATTTCTTTTACTGACTTCAAATTTCTTAGACTGAGCTTAACTCTTTCAACAAATTGCCAATCAGAAAATCTTTAAATCTACCTATGACCTGTAAGCTGTCTTCCTTTGAGATGTCCCACTTTTCTGGCTGAACCAATATAAACTTCACATATACTGATTTGTAGTTTTACCTATAACTTCTGTCTCCGTAACATGTATAAAACCAAGCTGCAATCCAACCACCTTGGGCACATGTTCTCAGGACCTCTTGGGACTGTGCCTCGGGCATTGGTCACTCATATTTGACTCAGAATGATCTTCTTTAAATATTTTAGGTTTAGATTTTTAAAAAGGCAATAGGCACTACTGCAAGCATTCTGTCAGAAAAGGCTACTCATGAATTTGTTTATGATGTCTGATTATATAACTAATTGTGATAGGAGATTGGCTTTGGTCTTTAGGTATTGTTCTGAAATAGCCTTATGAAACACACTGAATGATGTGAATACTGGCTCTATATTCCTGCTTACTCATGGCTTCTTTCTAAGATAAACAATGTTTGTCCCCTTGCTTTTCCATTAGATTAGACATAGTTGAAGACAAAGAGGAAAAAGCCTTTCTGGCCCAGAGATACCTGGGGAGTGAAACTCTTAAATTTGTACTTGGAGAGTGAGTAATCTCTCTAGGTTTTCCACAAATCCTCTGACACTGATGGTCTCACTGGCTCCTATTTCTAGACATTCCTGAATAATCCCTCAAGTTTTTGTGTCTTTAATCTCACTCAAATGCAAAGATCAGGCCAAAATAACTTTCTCACTGTTAATACAGTGATAGTATAAAATGGACACCTACAGTAATAATATACTAAATACGCAAGTATTTAATTTTAATTAGTCATGCTTTTCTATCAAATTCATGAATCTTTCTTTTTTTTTTTTTTTTTTGAGTTAGAGTCTCACTCTGTTGCCCAGGCTGGAGTGCAGTGACACACTCATGTCCACTATAGCCTCAACCTACTGGGCTCGGGTGATCCTTCTACTTCAGCCTTCCTGGTAGCTGGAACTACAGGAGTGTGCCACCATGCCCAGTTAACTTTTTGACTTATTATAGAGATGAGGTCTCATTAAGTGGCCCAGACTGGTCTTGAACCCCTGGGTCAGGCAATCTTCTCGCCTCTGCCTTTCAAAGGGCTGGGATTACAGGCATGAGCCACTGTGCCCGACAAATTCATGAATCTTATAAGAAAAAACCAATTTAAATTAGGAAGCAATCGACTGATATGTACCCCAAATACTACATGTATACCTCTTCAAAATAACATAGACAACTACACATTTATAGACTCAAAGAATTCTAAAGTGTCTGAGCTGAAGGCCACTTAATATAAGCCCATTGTTTGATGATGAACAGAATGTTGGGGTGATCTCCCAAAATTTCACAGCCAGTTGGTGGAAGATCTTGACTAAATCCCACAGCTCCTTGGTCTGAGAATTGCATTTCTATAGTTGAGATCATGTCATGGCTCAAATATCAGAATCATAAATATGGGCATGCACTGTGTTTTGTGAAATAATATCATGAAATCATTACTTGTACACAGTTAGTCCAGGGAAATCAACAAATCTCAGGTGATTTCATCAGGGATTTATTGACAGGACGGGAGCAGGAGAGAAGTGACTCAGATTTTACTTCTGCGGTAAGAATCCATGACTAAGGGAATGAGCCCTTCACACATGTCTTGTGTGGGATTTTCAGTTACTCTTAGTGTTCCTGCCAGTAGAAGCCCTCTTCACTTTATTGTTGCATTGCAGTGCCTTGCTCTAAGCTTGGGTTGTAGTAGGTTTCCAGTGTGATTATGTGATTAAGTGATTATGTCTGATTTATTGCTGTTTGTGAGATTCAGTGCCCACTCATTCTCTCCACTTGGACCACCAGTGAGAGCAATGAGAAACCAGAACATGGCACAGAGATAAGCAACTTGTTGGCCAGGCATTCAACTCAGGACCGTGTGTACCAGGAAATGAGGTAGAGTATAGCGGTAAACTGTTTGCATGGAGAAATTTGAAATATTACTAGCTCAGATAAATAAGAAGACAGCCTTAAGACCTTACTTATTAAAACTCCAAATATTTGTACTTTCAACTATAGTGCTTTAAGTAGTGTTTTAAATATGAAATCAGAGTATACATCTGCACAGAATAAGTAGTATGTATACATCAAGTCACCTCTTCCTTTCAGGGAAGACAAAGGAGAAAGTTCTACATCAAGAAATAGAAAAAGGTTTATGGTAGAGTTGGAAAGTGCTTTCCAATATATACAACATATACTTTCATATATATATATATATATATATATGTTGTTATAAGGATTGGGGGAGGGCTGGCATCACTTAGGGATATCAGAATGAAACAGAGTCTGGATCTGACTTCATCAAGCTAATTCCAGGGAAGAGGTGAGGAGAGGTGATACAAAAATTGAGATTCTTTAGATAGAGAGTGGAGATACTGCTGTCATGAGCAGCATCCACTCTGTGTGTTTGGAGCTCATTCAAGGCCATTAAAAATGTTCAGTTTTAGTTATGTGAGGGAAACAAGAATGTATTGTCTTAAAAAAAAAAAAAAAAGAAACCAGGGCTGGGATGGTGGCACACTCCTGTAGTTCCAGCTACCAGGAAGGCTGAAGTAGAAGGATCACCCGAGCCCAGTAGGTTGAGGCTATAGTGGACATGAGTGTGTCACTGCACTCCAGCCTGGGCAACAGAGTGAGA
>CAUYQG010226822.1:0-21493 GCA_963574415.1 Tarsius wallacei
AAAACAAAAACAAAAACAAAAAAAATTGCTATACTTGTTACAACAGTTGTATAACAATTCCCTGAAGCATAAGGGTAAAGGTCTGTGTACATGCACCCTCCATTGGTTCCACTCCAGGTCTTTAACCACGTAGGTATATGCTAATAATTCACCAACTTAATGGAACTACACAAAGAAATGAGACAAACTTAATGGTACTATACAAGGGACTGAGACCATTCCTCTCTACCCCAGCTACTGCCCTTCTGTAACCTTCTTCTGCTGTCTCAGCTGGTCTCTTTATTCTGTCATCATTCCCTACATCAAGGCTTTAGTAGGGACAAAACTCAGGGTTAAAACTGCGACAAGGCATAATCACATTCATTAGGATAAAATTTTTTTTTAAAAAGCTTTTATTTTTCCAGGAAGTAAAAAGAAATGGCTAATGTAATTCTCAGAAAGCAAAAGCACAAGGAGGTCATTAACAGAACCCTGTTGTGTTCAAGCCTGCTATGAAGCTAAAGGGCAAGGATGAGGGCAATCACAGGACAGGAAAGTGCAATAGGAGTGGGAGTCATGTTACTTTGGCAAACCTGCTCAGTCAGGTCAGGGCTGGCATGGTTGAGAGAAGAGGTGACCAGACTAGCAAGGAAAATAATTCAAGAATTGGAATATCAGGAAATCTAAAATGTGACCTGCAGGGGGATTGGTATAAAAATACACAAGAGAGGCATAAAAGATAGTAAGTATCCAACATATTACAAGTGAAGGTCATTGGTAAAATTTAGTGAAAACCAACATAATCTTAGCTAACACAAAAATGCCTGTTAGGATTGTTATATTCATTTTTAATACAGTGTCTTGTGTAATTGTTATAAGCTTATGAAGTACATTTTGTTATTACTCCTATTTTATACAAAACGAAAGTGAGTCAACAGAAAGATCTAATAACTTGCCAAGATTGCACAGCTCATAAGTGACAAAGCTAGGCTCTTTGCCCTGATGCTCTCCTGTCTCTCTGACAAGAAAATGAGAAAGGAAAAGCCCATGCACATGGCACTTTTAATAAAAATATTCTGTTCAAAATACCTTCTTGTTTCTCATTTTATTTTCTCTGTGAAACAACATCCAAATCAGGTCAAATGGGCATTCCACTCCTGTTTGATGAATGTGAACATTAAAAACTGAAAAAAAAAAACATGTAATAAATTAGTGTAGGGCCAAAACTAAACTAATATTTGGCTCTTCTTGTCCTACAAAATGCCTTGAAGCTTGCCACATTTTCTGTTGAAATTTAGAAAATGCTCCTCATCCTAACCTGAACTGTCTTACTTTCTAAAAAAAAAAAAGAAACAGAGCTTATTTAGTTTTTGAAATTGACAGATGTTAAATCACTAGTCTCATACGAGACTATCATCTCACCATTTGTTTTCTTTAGCTGAGAAAAAAAAAAGGTTATATCCTCCATTCTCATATCACATTGTCAAGCTGTTATGAAGGCCCTTAGAGTGTGATCATTTTCATACCATAGCCCCCCCTTCACAATCACTCAGTATAATTAGACTTTTAGAATTAGAAAGAATATGAAAAGTGCTTTTTATTTAATTCTTGTGAGATAGATATATCACTGTCAACGAACATCTAATTTTCTTATGAACTACTAAGCATGAATTAAAAGACTATCTTCTCAGGAATAAATTCTTTGTTTTTTTTTGGAGCAGTGGGAGAAATAAAGTTAAAGATGCAGAGATAATTAATAGTAGAAAGAGAGGAAAGAAGGTAGAAGGAAGTAAATGTGGAAATAGAACACAGTATTCGTTGTTCCTATAGATATGATTCTTTAAAAGTATTCTATACTTTACATATTGCTTATTTTTGCTCTGAACTTAGGTTTCATTTTCTTCAGTGGCACGAATTATTTTCAATCACACTATTACTTTACATAAGAGACTAAAAGGGGAGAAAAGAAAGAAACGAAGAAACCTACATATATTGAAATCCAGTTTTTAAAAAATGTGTCTAACTTATTTGTTTCGATGGGAATTGAAGTCAGCGTGGAGGAGGATGTCATTGATAGCACCTGGAAATTCTAATCTTAAGCCTACTTTCTTCAAAGACGAGATGACTTTTATGTTCATTTGGCAACTTCTTATTCCTACACCAATGGCTAGGGATAAATGACCCAGAACCAAGAGAGCTGATTATCAACATAGTACAGGGGAAAGTTTTAAAGAGCAAGAAGGGGAGTGTTAATCACATGGAGAGGAGTGAAAGGAGATTGGCAGGGTGACTTTCAACATTCAACAGTCACCCTAGAGTGCTCTGGTGAAGAATCAAGAATACTGCTGGTTTTCTGAGGAAGAAGAGAACATATTTGGTCACCAGCAATCTATCTTTGACCTTCTTCAAAGTCAAGTTTCTCATTACTAACTATAAAAATATTTCATTCAGAGGATAAATGTGTCCTCTTGTAATGTCTTTTTTTTTTTGGGAGCAGCGGGGAAAATAAAGTTAAAGATGCAGAAAGAAATAATAGAAGAAAGAAAGCAACGATGGTAGAAGGAAGCAAATGTGGAGACCACAGAAATAGAAATAGCAACAAAGAAGGGAACCAGGAGAAAAGGGGAGAGAAAGGCCATAGAAAATAGCATCCAGAGGGAATAGGAAGGGACATAGAGAAAAGGAAAGCACATTAATTGCTGATAAAAGTTTCTCTCCTTAAGAATTCTAGGTCAAGAAGTCAAAAGGCAAAGAGCATGAAAAGGAGGCAATGGACATTCAGTGCATGATCCTGGAGAAGCAGGAATTCAGCCGGATGGGAATCCGAGACCATGTCGTGATAGCCTCTGCCCTGCTGCATTTTATCCTGGTGAGTTCAGTTGTGAAAAGGCAGGAAGAAGGCATTTTTTCCTCAGTTAAATCAACTCCTAGAAGAATTTAAAAGGTAATGAACTGAGAGGAAGGACGTATAGAACCTGGGGGTAGTGGGGAAATGAATAACTACAGTGTTTCCTTATCATGATGGGGCTACATAAATGCATGTAAGACTAACGGTGATGCCAATGAAAAGAGGGATAGAAATTGGGGTAATCATGGATACAACTGTGACATTTTAGAAGGACCATTTATGTATACTACTCTCTCTTAGCATCTTTTCACCCATTCTTCAAAATCCCATGTAATAATTCCCTTAAGCGAAATTTACCACATCAGATCTAATACTGTTGTAGTAGTTGAAATAAGTTAAGAAAAAGAACTATTTAAAAATACTTTGCACCTTTTATTTCTTCCCACAATGAATCCAAAGCCCCCGAGTAATCCATTGTTGGGTATTTTAGGCTTCTCTTACCTTTAGTGAAGAAAGTGCAACAAGGTTGGGTAGATGAAACGCAAACTTTGTCATCTTTAATGATCATCTATTTTAATGAAAACAAGAACTGATAACTAGAAGTTTCTTAAATGTTATCTGCAGGATATGGTTATTAATCTTTTACAAATCCTTTTCACCTGATAGGTATTGAGAATGTATGTCCTATTACTCCTCAAGTCCTCCTTTCCGCCCATAAACTCCAAATAGGGACAACTTGCTGTTTCTTTTTGAAGAGCCTTTGCTGTAGCTTTCCTGAAATATCAGATCACTCAAGTTATAGAAGACAAAAGCAGCTTCTAGAATTAAGTTTACCTAGAGGGATCTTTGAAGGACGAACTCAACTGAAATATCAGGTAGAAGAAAAAGTGGAAGGTGGACGGTTTCAAGGATTAGATGGGGATTTGATAACAATTTCAATGACTTGCTAGAGCAAACTTGGCCCCAGTTCTATTAATTCATTCAACACATGTTTGTGGTAGAGTTTGATTTGAATTCTGGCTATAGCAAAAGGTGTATGCATATGGTTCCATTGTTAAAGCCCCATTCCTTGGCTCCTTAACCTTTTAAAATAAGGTTAAATATATCCACAAAGAGGGTTATTGTGACTCAATGTTACGAAATATTAAAAACTCTTAGCTGTCTGACTAGCATATAGTAGCTACGGTATTCAAAATATAAGGACCCTATTCCCCAAATCCTTTTCCTCTTGTCTTGTATTGTGAGCTATTGTCATACTGAGGGACTGAACAAGAGTGGTAAAGTAGAATTCTACAGGCAGGAATTACAAGAACAATAACAATATCCTGAGGGACAGATTCAGAATTTTCTAAGACAAAGAAATTGATGTAAATAGCTGCCTTTCATTCACAAAGGTGGTGTTGTTCACCCACCATTTAAATATCAGATTAAATATTTGTTCAAGATTTCCGCACCTTAAGTAAAACAGTCAACAAGCATGGAAGAGGCATAAATAACAGTCTTAAATATAAGCTGACCTAGGACCGTGTCATCCTCACCCATTGACTTAACACCACATACCATGAGAGATGATTGTAGACAGCTGAGAACAGCAGACAAACTAATTTCCCTGTCTGAGACTATTTGTCTTCCTACAGCTTCCTGGGACAAGATGTGAAGAGAACTGTGGCAATCCTGAACAGTGAGTATCTGAGAGTTCGAACTGAGAGAAAAAAGGGACAAAAACATCAATACCCAAAAGAGGAGTGCATGTCATGATGACTATGACCTTATTTATTTTTACTTAAATGAATATCTGCCTACTGATCTAATTTAAGTGCTCAAAATAACACTGCTGACAGCATTTTTTCCAAAGCCAATCTTCCCATCAAAGCAGCACAGTTAATCTCAGTTTATATAGCCATAGAGACTTGCAAAATGTTCTCTTAGCCATGCTTCTCAGTGACTCACCAGGGCAGTCTGGATTCAATATCTAGTCACTGACATATATATATTTGGGTAATTTCCAGTAGCTTACTACTTCAAAACTGCAAAGTACTTTCTAGTTTTAGGGCATGTTAAAATTTATTGAAGACTTCATTTTGCCATTACTTTGATATAGTTATCCATTAATCCAAACTTGTCAAAATTAAGACTCATGCAGACACAGAGGATACAAAGATAAAAATGCAAAAGATTCATTCCATTTGGAGTAAAATAAAATTTTTTTTAAAAAGGGACAATTTGAATAAAAGGCTCATTTGTACTAAAGAAAAACATATATATATATTTAGCCATGGGAAGGGTATCCCAACAGCCAAGTCTGTTAAGCCCAGGGAAATGGTGATTGCCTTGGTTACTTGTCACATGCACATTGGGCACTGCCCACTCGACACACACTTCTGAAGTTTTAGACATATTCCACTATAAGAAATATCCTTTCCTGTAAAATTAGAATCTACTTAGAATTGATGGGTTTTGAATACATGAGGAATGTGAGAAAACCAAGAGGCCTTGTTCCGTAAAAAAACAAACTGTATTTTCTACAAATGTAAGACCAAAGAGAAGATATAAAATGGATTTTAAAAGATTTCAATAGATCAATGTATCAGAAAGCATTATTAAATGAGAAAATGTACATAATCTACCAAGATACACAATTACTATGTTTCTCCTCTCTCTCCAACCCCTCATCTTATCTAATACCCTTTCTCCCACATAATCCTTATTTTTTAAATTCTTACAAAGAAAATTTATAATTGCTGTAGTTAATTCAGAATATTTAGTTAGGTTTCATTGTGATGAAGTTGACTTCTCCTTTTTTCCTTCTTCCTGTTTGGTCTCAGTAGATATGCATATCAGTTTTAATCCTGGATGTGAAAGTTTAGTTCCCTCTTTGTGTTGGGCGTGATATTGCAAAATATATATTTGGTCTTGTCTCTGTCTCCTGGCATACAACTCCTAAAATCATTGGAATCCTCAATATAATAAGTGTTAATTTGCATGCTAATGAGTTGACTGGAGGTTGGGACGCCCTAGGTCTCTTCAGGTCCCCTGGTCACTGGAAAGACCAAGGTAAGATTAGAGGGTGGAACTTTTCAGCCCTATCCCTCAACATCCAGAGGCAGGGGAAGGACTGAAGTTTAAGTTGATCATCAATGATCAATGATTTAATCAATCATGCCTACATAATGAAGCTTCTATAAAAATCCAAAAGAACTGGGTTCAGAGTGTTTCTGGATAGTTGGACACTTGGAGGTTCCTGAAGGGTGGTCCTGAGGGAGGGCATGGAAGAAGCTCTGCAACCCTTCCTACATGCTTTGCCCTATGCATCTCTTCATCTGTATCCTTGGTGAGATCCTTATAATAAATGTAATAAGTGTTTCCCTGAGTTTTGTGAGTTGCTCTAGCAAATTAATGCAACCTGAGAAGGGGGTCATAGGAAACTCAATTTATAGCTGCTAGGTCACAAGCACAAGTAAACCCACTTCTGATTGGCATCAGAAGTAAGGGAAGTAGTCTTAGGGACTGAGCCCCCATCCTGTGGGATCTAACACTATCTCCCAGTAGGTAGTATATCAGAACTGAATTGAATAAGAGGGCATACAGCTGATGTCCACTACTGGAGAATTGCATTGCAGGTTTGGTATCTGGGGAAACTCCCACTCCACACATATATATCTGTGTTGGGAGATTATAGCAGGAAGAAACTAAGTTTGTTTTTCCTACATTATCAGTAGGAGTGTTGCAACAGCTTATGACACATAAATCACAAACTTGATTGTATTGCTTTCACACTTATAACTGGATTTTTTTATGTTTTCATTTTATTGACCTGAAATACATGCAAGCCTTAACTTTCAAAACCATTTTCAAACTCACTCTTTATAAATGTGCATTCCAAGTTCTTTCTTGGTAATTTTTATTGCAACTGCTTACAGTAGTCATGGATACATTTTCTATAACATTTTTTATGATCACTAGTTTGTTGTATGATGATTTTCAAATTGACTTGCCTAATGCCATCTATAGTATAAAACACTACTTAAAGCATACTCACAAAAGATTCAACTAGCTACATTGAAACTTAGATAATATAATGCACAATGCTTTATAAGAATTAAATTGACATTGACTATATTTTTAATACTTTAATACTTTCTTTATAGTTGCCTGACCACAGACTGGGTACATCTCTGGTACATATGGTAAGTCTCAGTTATAATATACAGAAAGATACTTTATTTTTCAGAGGCACTAAAATGTTTTTACGTTTTTAAATATATTATCAGCAGGGAAAAAAATGACAGCCTGCCTGCTTAGCATCTCATGAAATAAGATTTAATTACCTCATCCTAACCTATGTGACAATATACCAAGATTTCATTTTTCAATATCATCTTCTTGGCCAACATCAAAAGATTATTGTGTCCTTCTTTCAGGGTCTGCTCTAGAAATATCTCTAAGGAGGAGATAACTTTGATGAAGTAATAAGCAGCTCCTCAAAGCTACCTTAAATGTCTTATCATTTTTTCCAATGAACTGACTTAGTGTTGCTGCCAAAACAAGAAAGTATAAATGTAAAGTGAAAGTCTTAGAATTAAAATCTTATAATTACTCTATAAAATATTCAAATAAGAATCAGAACACAGACTTTAAAAACTGATTATACCAGAGTTGGGGAAAAACCAGGTCTCAAAGCTCCCACTTGCCTCGCACGCCCTTGCAGGTTGTTGGTGGTCATTGGTGCGCTGGTACTCCTGTGTGGCCTGACCTCCCTGTGCTTTCGCTGCTGTTGTTTGAGCCACCAGCAAAATGGAGAAGTCAGGGGCCCATCACCCTACGAAGTGACCGTCATTGCCTTCGATCATGACAGCACGCTCCAGAGCACTATCACTTGTGAGTACATGAACCTTTTAACCTCAGAAAAGGACCCAGATTTAAATGAATGATTGAAAGGATACAAAAATGTAAAACCACTAATGGAGTGGTAATAAAGTTTCCAGTACTCAGTATAATTTTAATTTCCAGAAGCCTGATGGTACAGTGACCTGGGCTCTCACTGATGCAATGTTCTGGAGTATTTGTCTGGCTGATGACAAAGTAAAGACAAAAATTAAATATTGGAGATACTATTGGAAGTGTTTTATGGGAAGAATTACCAAGTTAATACTTAGATTTTTTTTCTAAAAACTATTTTAAACTTTAAGCATATATCCCCTTTTCAAGATGTCTTGGATTCTGTAAAAATCCATATTTTCTATTATTTTTTCCATTTTCTATCTACATTTTCTATTATTTTATATTTTTAAATAACTTCATGGTGATTACTTTCAGTTCTTTAATTTTCAAGTCTTAATATACTAAATTTTAGCCCCAATAGTTCCTTGATGCTTATAAGACTCTTACCTTTATCTCCTTCTGTTTACATTATATTATTTCCTAAAGTTGGGGGGTAACAGGCAACACCCCCCCACCCAAGGTCCCCTCTGCTCTGGGAGCTTTTCTGTCCTCTCAATAAATCCTGCATCCTGCTTTCAAAAACAAAATTGCCGGGGGGCATGGAGAACACTACCAAGAAGAATAACAGGTGGTAAAACACTATGATATTTGTTTTGAAAAGAGAATAATATGAAGTACTAGTCACCTTTTCTATCTCCCCTTTCTCACTGTCATCTTAGAAAAACGATAAAGCAGAAGTAGCTTTCTAAAGCATCTACAGTATCAGTGGATTGGTGAAAAGGAATCTAAGTCCAAAAGAAGGTGGACCAGGGTTGAGATTTAGATTACTTGAGGCTAGAATAATCTAGATTATTCAATTCAGATTATTTCAGAGAAGACAGGTTCTTCTACCAGAGAAGGAAGTTGGTTCCTAAACAAGCTTCATAGCATATTCATAAAATTTGTGACTGGTCATGACAATGAGTTCTAACAACTACTAAAAATGAAGGGACATTAAATATGAAATAGGTCTCTATGTCTGAGGATGTCACATTGCCTTTAGTTCCTGATCTCTGTACCTTCTTTCTTCACAGCCCTGCAGTCTGTGTTTGGCCCTGCAGCCCGGAGGATCCTGGCTGTGGCTCATTCCCACAGTTCCCTGGGTCAACTGACCTCCTCTTTGGACACCCTCCCAGGGTATGAAGAAGCTCTCCACATGAGTCGCTTCACGGTAGCAAGGTGTGGGCCAAAAGCACCTGATCTAACTCCAGTGCCAGAAGAAAAGCAGTTACCTCCAGTGGAGAAGGAGTCTCCTGGAATAGAACACTCTTCAAACTGATGGGAACTGTGATTTTACAAAAGGGGGTGAGGGTATCTCCAGAGTCTGTGGGGATCCACAGACAAATGGAACATTAGAAGTTTTGGGATGACATCTAAACTTCATTCTGTGGAAAAGAAGAATTCTAACTCTTTGTTCCCAGCCACTTACATCTTCTGATAAAGAACTTTCTGATACAGTTCTAATTGGGAACTCTAACTTATATCTAATGTCCAAATTTTGTAACTAACCTTTAACCATGTTGATTACCTCCAAGCTGGGAAAGTGTCAACGTATCTTGAATTCCTTTTCATATTGAATGCGTATAGAGCATATCATATTCCCTTTGACCCATATGATACTACAAGTTGCTTTTACCTCTGCCAGCTAATTGATGTGGCAAACCTGAAGAGAAACATCACAATGTCAGCACAGCTATTCACATTAAGCATTGAATGCATGAGTTTTTCTTCCTGAGAAAACAAAAAAATTTATACTGAATGACAATGATCATCTTGGGCATCACATCATGTCCACTTGGACATCTAAAATCCAGGGTGATCTTGCTGGTATAAGCTATGAGAACAGAGTACAGTACTGAAGTGCCAAATATCAAAGTCTTTTTTTCATTCTGGTCCTACCCACAAGCATTATGAAAACCATGTAGAATGCAATAACAGTTCGATTAATTCTTCAGTTCCTTTGCTCTGCAAACACATACGTGTGCATGCACATGTGTACACATGCACCCTTTTTTAAACTTTAAAGGTGGTGCATACTTTATAGGCAGGATAGCCTATAGCATTGCTTTGCTTCTTATCCTGCCCAGCTTCAACCACTTAAAGCCACAACACATCTACAGTGACACACACACACACACACACACACACACACACACACACACACACACGTCTCCAGTGATGGTCCTTACTGCCACCTAGTGGAACCATGGTAGAAAATGCGGTCTCTCCTCTGGATCTATCTGCACATCTCTCCAGTTCTTGGATCACAAACTAAGTTCTGATCCAAGCTGGGGTAGGATCCTTGCCATGGCATCATTCTACTGTATAGCACTAAGCAACCAACATAGCATACTACTTCCAAAGTACTGTTATTGGAAAATTGAGAAAGTGATATGTATTTGGGAGAAAACTACTCACCTTAGATAAGTCCTTAAAGCACATCTATAAAAATTGGAAATGATAACACCTCACAGAATTGTGAAGATCAAAGAAGCTAAATATATGTGACATGATTTGTATAGTATTATGCACATGTATTTGTTATTATTCCTCCTATTGTCTAACCTTCACTTGCCTGCGATGATTCCACTGAGAGCTCTGTTCTGGTTTGTCCTTTTGCCAGTCTGCTACATTATTGTTAAGTCATACCTGAAGCGGCTTTATTTTATCAATAAATATTTGTTGACTGAAGTGAACAACAAAAAATATATGTGATTCCTATCAATATGTTCTATGTAGAGGTAATGGATAGTGGAGAAAACCAGTTATTTATTAGGCAATTAGCTCCAGTACTCAAGGAATTGACACAGAGCCAGGGACTGGCTGATTAGTGCAGCACCTCATTAAGTACATTCTTGGAATGCTCACTCAGCCCGGAGGGAAAAGTGTTCTGAGTACAACCTGGTGAACTGAGTTTATCCTGAGTCATTTATCAAATTGCCTCTGGAAATTGTTGAAATGCATGAATTGTTAATAGCACCTGAGGTGGCCTTGTTTTGCTGCTGCCAAATAATTATGCAGTCATCACACACACATTCCATAAAGTATTCCAAGCTCTTTCATCTGTGTTTCAAGACACCACAGACTTGAAGGTGTTAAAATGTTGATGAGCATTAGAGGGTTTTTTGGGGGGGAGGGGGATCCTACCTATAAAGTCTTATTTTTAAGAGATCTCTCTACCTTACACCCCGTCCCAATCCCCAGCACCTTATTTGAAATACAGAAAACGTCTTTCCGTGTATGCTACTCCCTCCTCTGTCTCCACCCTGCAGTGTGTCTTTTTCTAATCTGTGCTGCTCCTCAGTCACATGGAGTCCTTCACTCCCACTCCCATAGCCCTCCCATTTGGCATGAGCTATTGACACCTTTTTGGTTTCACTTCTTCTACTAAATCTAATATACCAATCACTTACATTATTGTTTTCGATTCTTTAGCCTCTTTTAACCTTCTTCACAGCTACCCTTCAAACTTTAAACACCGGTTAGGTGGCACTATCTGAGTTCTCCCCAGTGCCTACACTGCTGAGCAGTGCTGGAGAAAATCTCTCAGTTGAACTGACTGAGGTCAATATAAGGTCGTGGTCTCCAAGACCACTGGAACCTATTAGCATTTCTTCTAGATTTCCTCTAGTAGTTTCTCCATTCCTTTTAGTAGGTCTGCAAATTTCATCAGCTGTCTTCATACCCCATATTCTATCACTAACCTATTAATTCTAGGCATTAATTCTCCTAGTTCAGAGAGGGAATCAAAGCCTTGACTTCCTGTCCCAAAGCTACAAACCTCTGTAGCCCTATGCCTAGTACTTCCTCCTTCCTCTGGTCTCAGTGAAATAGATATCCTTTCACTTCACCCCATAATAATAATTATACACCTAATTTTGCTTGAATTCCATTGATTTAACAGATTTTTATTGCTGTTGTTCAGAAGTATGATTTAAGAAATTATATGCCCAAAATGGGTAAAGCGTGCAAAACAAACTGACCCTCTGCCTCTATGTCCTCACAAAATTCATATTGTAAGGAAAAAAATAATATAAAGAAAAAGCAAAAAATAAAATGATAGCAAACTTTACAAGTGCAAAGAACTAAACAAAGGCTGAGAGAGGAAACAACAGATAGGAAGGGATAGAAACCACTTGAGAATATAGAGTAAGAGAAAAGCATATTCAAAGATAAGAAAAGGTTTAGGAAATTTGAGAAACTAAAGCAAACAAACAAAAGACTAAAATAGCAGATTATAGGGAGCAAAGAAGCAAGCCAAAGGAAACAAAGTTCAAAAAGGAAAAGTGAGCTTGAGGATAAGGCATCTAGATATTGTATGTGCATTGAGAAGTCATGGAAAGGTTTTGGACAGCAAGTCATTGGATGCAATTTGAATTTTAAGACAATGACTCTATGTTACAGGAGAATCGACTGGAATAGGACAAGTAGGAGAGTAGGAAGATCAGATGGGAGGCTACTGAAGAATAGCAGATACTGTAGGATTGAGGATCAGACAAAGGTGGTGATAACAGACATGAAGATAGAGATAAATGCAGGGATTTGAGAGATATATTGGGGACAGGATGACCAGGACTTGCTGCTAAATTGGACAGGGGAGCATTAAGGAAAAGAAGTGAAAATGACTTATAGATCATTTACCTGAACCGGTGTGTGGAAAGTACAACTATTTATTAGGATGGGGGAAACTGGAGGAAGACTGGATTCAGCGGGAAATTCGAGGCAATGATTTCTAAAAGTGGAGAAAAGGAATTTGATGGTAAAATCTACACCAAGTTAATCAAAGACAAGGAAAGCTCAGCATGTGCCAATGAAAAAAGTCAAACTAATTTTTTTTTTGTAATTTAATAAGTAAATCCTCAATTGGTAAAAAAAGAAAAAAAAAAAAGAAATTCCACATTGTTCTTTTAAAATCTGTAATGTTTTAAATATAATCCACTGAAGATAGCATGGAAACTACTAGATATGCCTCTCTGAGACTTGGGTCTAGACTGGAGGATATAAGTTTGGAAGCCATCAAGTTAAAATGCATATTTATATATACAGGCATAAATGAGATAATCTCTTCCATCCTCACCTGCCTCCTTTTTCTCCCTCTTGTTCCTTCTTTAATTGTTCACGCTCTACTAACTTCTTCCCTTTGGTATACAGTAGTTTAGTATGAGTTGCATGCTGTTAAAAAGAGGAGAGAACACAAAGTTTAAAAAGAAAAGTGACACACTGCTTAGTCTTGCACTAAGCAATTTGGACACAGAACTTAAAAACAATGAGGCGTTATTTAATGTTTTATTTGCAGGAGAGTTCAGCAATGTGATGAATTTTCTAGAAAAATCACCTGATGAAAGTTTGAGGACTTAGCTGAAGTACAAAGAAGGTGGGTCTTAATTCTAGCTAGGAGCATACTGTACAAATCCTAGTTAAAAATTAAGAGAACATGAAAAGAAACACGGGAGTAGTGGTGAAATGACAGCCATTGCTTCTTTTTAGAATTCTAAGTTGTGCTCAAATTGAAAAAAATAAATAAGTGACACAGTGGTTAAGAAAAATGATTTTTACACAATTATCTCTAGCTCTTTCCTCTAATTTTAAGCAGTGGATATTCACTGACCTCTTTTTCTTCAGTTCAAATAACATAAATATGCATAAACCCTCTGAGCTTGGTAGTGCGGTAGTGCAGTGCCATTCTGCATCTTCTCCTTACTCTGGGATTCCTAGGGTGATTAAATTGGACAAAACAAGCAAGCGAACAAACAAAATCACATTCTCTATCATTTTTTATTTGCCGAAACTAAAACTTTTTATCTAGTGTGATGTCATTATATGAAGGGAGATGTCAACACCTGCATAGCAGATGGAAGTGACCTTGACAGATGGGCATATGTTAATTTACACAAAGACAATACAAATTTTCCTTATGTGGTGAAACTGGGTCTGAGAGAAGATTGATGAGACTGTGATGATGAATTCTGTCTGGAGTCAAATAGAATAGTTCAAGGTGCCATGCAGTGGACTGCTTTAAGTCCAGGTTTAGGTCAGGAACTGCATCATTAATTCTTATTGAGTTGGTCTTGTGGGTGGGGCCATAAGATGAGGGTGGGATTGGTTAATATGTTGAGAGTTTACTTGTATATAAGAATATGAAAATAAGCAAAGGCAGCAATTATGTTACAAGTTTAAGTGGCAGGGGATTATAATTGCAGAGTCTGGGGAGAGTATGTCTGGCTTTCTTTTCCGGCTGGAAGGTAATGAAGAGGACAGGATGGCAAGTTTGCCCATGAGCAAGTCAATTGGGAAAACAATTTCAGTGATTTATGGATTGTCCAAGATACATGGAGTTCAACTGTGAAAAATATTTGACATGCTGTCTCTGAGTAATGTTGGCTAGTATCTTTCCATTAGCATCTCCACCTTGAGTGACCCCAGAAGGGCACTGTTTCCCACCTTAGGTTTCCTAACAACTTAAGAGTCTGGAAAGGTGCCATGAATGCAGTAGTGCCAGAGATAAAACCTGAAGGACGATAGAATTTTAAACATCGAATATGTGATATAAGGGCATTTTCTGCTCTGAGCAAGGACAGAAAAAGTGACAATGTAAACCACAGAGAATGGTATAAATTCACAGTGATATGTTAATAATGGATCTGGAAAGACAGAATGTCTTTTTTTTATGGAAGGTACTAATTGTGACCTTAAGCAGCTTAGACTTTATACTGCATTCGATGAAAACCATTTTAAGTTTTTGAAGAGGAAAAAGCGATAATATAACTTTCAAGATGCTGTGGTTGTCACCAGAAGATGAGTAAGATAAGTGAAATACAGAAGACAGAGTCACCATTACGGCAACTGAACCACCCCAAAGGCATAACAACTCTTTCATTTCTTTAATAAAAGTTTAGTTATAGACCAAGTTATGAAATGAGACAGGCTAAATTAATGCCTCTTTTCTATCATTCAGCTTCCCAGTATCCAAGCTATAATTGTTTCTGTTTCCTTTTGGTTTTTGCCATTCCTGTTCAATAAATGATATCAATGTTCTAAGCATCCAGATTTTTCTTGAGTCCCAGTTTGTATGGCAAAATGGCCAATACTGGATCTCCCTTGTACTCTCCTCTTGCACTATACTTAGGACATACTCTCTCCAGCAACATTAATACTAGTTACTGTAAGTGCTAAAGTTGAGGACTATCCTTTCTCCTAAAGATCTGTAAATTCAAACCAAGTTAATATCAAAGTAGATAAATGCAGATCCAGTTCAATGGGACAAAAGTTCACAAGTGTCAAATAATTGGTTAGTAATCACAACCATTTGAATGTCCACTGTGCACCTAGTACATTATCTCTCTTAATTCCCCAAACTCCCTTTTTTCAGCTTTGGAGGCTCAGTTGTAGGAAAGGAACGTAATTTGCAGAGAGCAACTTTCTCAGACTCCAAACTCCAAACTGGAAAACGCTTTGTTCTTATTTTTAAATTTAATTTTAAATTTTTTATTTATTTTAATCAAATCCATATATCCATACAGATTAAAAATTCAAATAGCTCTGCAAGGCTTATGAAGAAAAATAGCACCTTCCCACCACACACACATTTCCTTCTCCCTATTTTCTCGTTGATATTTTTAAACCTACATGTCTCTAAATACTATGCGTATGTTGCTATTCTTGATTTTCATTTTCAGTTTGAAATATAATCTACTGGCTTCCCATTATAGAATATGAACATGAGGCCTTTTTACACCACCACCACCCCTACCTTTGCTACCATCACATGTTTGATATTTCTCATGCCCTTGGTTAGGTAAATATCATGGGAAGCAGGAAAGAGGGCATTAAGTGGTAAGAGCCTGAAATCAGGCTTTAGGGGTTAAAATTCTGGCTATGCCTTTTGCTCCCTAACATTGGTAATCACTTAATCAGTCTGTGCTTTAATTTCCTCAACTGTAAAATTATGGTAAAATGAGTTCATCTACATTACATTATGTGAGAACTATGAGAATTGATATATAGGTATCTACATATAATTACATAAAGCATACATATTAATATATTACTTAGTATTAATCACTTTCATTATCTTAATCTTTCTCTTGTGTTAAGTCCTGTTTCCTTTATTGATACCTTCTCCATTCTTGGTTTAGTTCTTCATCTGGGGAGTACTTCCTGAAAAAAGGTATAAAAATTAAATTTTTGGGAGAGCATTCATGTCTCAGAATATCTTGAACTACCCTTACTCTTAAACAATAGTTTAGCTTGGTATAAAATTCTAGAACTAAAATGATTTCTCCTGGAACTTTGAAGGTACAGCTCTTTAAATAAAAACTGACCTATCTCCTCTTTGATCTCTCTGAGACTCCCAGTATTTCAATGTTGAATTTCTAACATTCATCTCACTAAATAAAATCTGATTCCCCTCCC
This sequence comes from Tarsius wallacei, assembly GCA_963574415.1. Classification (NCBI taxonomy): domain Eukaryota; kingdom Metazoa; phylum Chordata; class Mammalia; order Primates; family Tarsiidae; genus Tarsius; species Tarsius wallacei. Next base: position 16,220 of record CAUYQG010226822.1, read on the forward strand.
CCAATATCTCTCTGTGATTCCTAGTATTTGAATGTCAGATCTTTAATTTATATCCACTAACCCCTTCTTCTATCTCTTTGTGTTACTGCTTTACTTTCTAGGAAGTTTTCCTCAACTTTCTTCTAATATTGCTACTGAACTCTTTCATTCTCAAACTTTCCATTTTTTTTTTTTTGAGTTGGAGTTTCACTTGTTGCCCAGGCTGGAGTATAGTGGCACACTCATGGCCACTACAGCCTTGACCTGCTGGGCTCAGGTGATCCTTCCACCTCAGTCTTCCAATTAGCTGGAACTACAGACACATGCCACCAAGCCCAGCTAGTTTTTGTGATTTATTGTAGAGATGAGGTCTCACCAAGTTGACCAGGCTGGTCTCGAACCCGTGGGCTGAGGCAATCTTCTTGCCTCAGCCTCCCAAAGTGCTGGGATTACAGGCTGAGCCACTGTGCCCGGCCCAAACTTTTAATTTTTTTCTTTTTTTTTTGAGTTGGAGTCACACTCCATCGCCTAGATTGGAGTGCAGTGGCCGCTCCCGGCCACCGCAGCCTCGACCTACTGGGCTCCGGCGATCCTTCCGCCTCAGCCTTCCAAGTAACTGGAACTACAGGTGTGCGCCACCACGCCCCGCTAATTTTTTGATTTATTGTAGAGATGAGGTCTCGCCAAGTTGCCCAGGCAGGTCTCGAACCCGCGGGCTCAGGCAATCCACTCACCTCAGCCTCCCAAGGCGCGGGATTACAGGCTGAGCCACCGAGCCTGGCTCAAACTTTTAATTTTTAAGAAGATAAGCATGAAATGTATGTCTTAAATATTCTTTGGATGCAGTTTTGTTTCAATCCTTCTGATTGTTTTTCTGTGGATGTTAATAATACAATTTTATTATGTTTTTATATCTTCCTGAGTAGTCTATTTTATTTTCTCCAAGTTGTTTTCATTGATTGTTCATTTTACATTAGAATTTTTCTTCAAATTCCTGGTGATCCTCGATCCTTGCTGTCTGCTCATATTTAAAAATGAGATGCTAAAAAGCTTATCTGAAATTCTGCATGCATGCAAAATCCTTGTTAATTATGATCGTCTACTGTGCAAGTTGTTTGCTGGGCTGATGGAGTCCTTGGAACAGACTAGGAGGAAGAAGGTTGGAGGCTCAGGAGTTGGCATGCAGCATCTTAAATCTTTCTGTTTTCAGTGTACTGTCTTCTACTGAGCTCTTTTACCCTATCTTTTCCAGTTCATAGACTCTCTGTTTACCTTGTACAAAGAATACATTTCCAGTCTATACAGGGATGGAAGAGAGACAATTACACGGCTATTTAGGGATAGGGAGGTAACTTGGTATCAATAGTAAAAATACCTGAACTTTTCTAAATTATCCAATGAATAATAGGTTACTTTATACTTTTCCTACTGCAAACTTCAGATTCTATTTTTCCAATCAACTCTGTCAGTTATTTACCATGTTCAGTTTTCTTTTTAGACTTCAAAATTGATTTGTTTTCCCCTCTTCTTTTTTATTTTGTAATTTTTTTACTTCATTTTAAAAAATTTTACAGTCTGTCTTCATTTTCCAGAGCTATTGTAACAAAGTACTACAAACTGGATAGCTTAAACAACAGAAATTTATTGTCTCACTGTTCTAGAGGCTAAAAGTCTGAAATCAAAGTATCAATAGAATTAGGTTCTTCTGAGGACTGTGATGGAGAATCTGTTTCATGTGTCTTTCCAACTTCTGATAGCCTCAAGTGTTCTGTAGTTGGTGGATTTCAATCTTCCTGTGTCTTTACATATTCTTTCCTTTATGTATGTCTGTCTCTGTGTCCAAATTTCTCCCCTTTTATAAGAACATCAGCCATATTGGATTAGGGTACACTCTAATGACCTAATTTCAATTTAATTATCTGCAAAAGCCCTGCTTCAAAACAAGGACACATTCACTGGTACCGTCTTTTTGGGAAACACAATTCAACGTACTGCACAGTCATTGTAGTGGTGTTTCAGGAGATAGTAAAGCTAATATATATATATATATATATTTATTCCACGATCTTAAAGCAGAAGTGTACCTTTTGCTTCTTTAATGAAGCTACCCTGCATATTTTGAGTCTCTACTATGTGTTATAAGATAACCAAAGCACTGAGGATATTAAAACAATATAATATGCTATTTTGTGTGCTTCTCTGAGATGGTCAGTCATGTGAGGCCATTATAGGAGAAAGAGAAAAGCTTCAAGAAAGCAAAGTTTACTATACTCACAAGTTGTAGAGACAGGAAGCATGGCATGCCTCACAGAGCCACATGGGAAAGATACCAAGACATCCAGGAGGCAGAAGACAGGAGCAGAGAAAGTTTAGGCAAGAACCTTCATTGGGGCTTCCACAGAAAAGACAAGACAGAGCAAACAGTTTAGTATTGGCGAGTTTGAATAATTTCCTTGGGCTCTAAATTATAGGGATTGTCCCTTGTTGCCTAGTACATGGGGTATACAGGCTGCATATGAGGCTAAAGAGAGAAAAGTGGCCAGATTATCAATATTCTATTTCCCTTCTAAGGAATTTAAAACTTTATCCCAAAGACTACAGAGAACCCTGACCACTGAATGTTATTAAGAAGAGAAATTATGGAATGAAATATGGCTTGACTACATTTATTCTGGCATCAGTGGGTTCTCTCTTTCTTCCCTAGAAGTGATAAGGACAAGATTGAAGATCAATTACTAATGTGTTTGAGTAATAGTGCTGATTTTAATGTCCTGGGATGTTTTACACTTCCTCCACATAGAGGTAGAGTCCCTTTGAATCCGGGCAGAACTTCGTGACGGCCTTGAAGAATAGAATGAGGCAGAAGTGCCCTTTGAAACTAAAACGATTAGGTTATGAGGTCATGCACTGATTTCTTTTTAAAATTTGTTCAAAAATCCACCAGCTACCAAGGAAGAAGTTGGACTAGCCTGCAGCTACCATGAGAAGAGATCTATAGTGAGACTATATGTAGAACAAAAGAGGAAGCTTAGGAGACCCAACTGTTTGACTCTTCCCAGTCCAATTACCAGACATGCTAGTGCACAAGCCTTCAAAGAAGATTTTATCACCAGTCTTCATATGACTAAAACCAAACAAGATCCCAAGAAAGCACTATCTAGTTGAGCCCCATAACGAGATTTGTGAACAAAAGAGATGTCATTGTTTTAAGTCATTGTTTTGAGGTGGTTATACAGCAATAGACAGCCAGAACTCTACGCCAAATAAAAAGCAATGAAGACTAAACAAAGGTAGTTGCAGTTCTGATGAAGCAATGTAGGCCTACTGAAATTATTAAAAAGGAAGATCCATCCATGCTTGTTTAATCCTGGAAACATATTCCTGGTCTTGGAGCCAATCAATCTCATCCTGGTGGTATTTGTCACTGTTTTGTGCATGGCTTATTTAAAAATTCAAATTAAATTACAAAATCTTTTGTTTATATTCCAAGCTTAGCAAGCAAATTTAGCAAATGACTGCAGGTAATGGAACCTCTAGCTATTATATTTCTCACTGGAGATCAATACACTGAAATTCTGGCTTTATATATCAGTTTAAATATGACAACATAAAAGTCCTTGAATTTAAAAACAAATCATACTTATCTACAGAGGATGCCAAAAAAATGTGTACATATTTTAAGAAGGTAAAAATCTGTATTAAAATTGTAATACTCAATAAAATGAATACAAGTCATGTTTGACTTTTGCAATTACAAGAGTTGCTCAAAGTGGTTACCATCAGACCATCAGTGTCCAGCCACTTCTGATTATGGAAAACATCTCTTAACATCTCTTAAAATGTGTATACATTCTTTTGGCATTCCAGGTATATGGTCAAATCTAGTTGTTTTCAGATTCTAATGCTCGATTGGGAAAAGATATAAAAAGTATTTGGGGGGCAATTGAGGAAATACAAATATACACTCTACATTAGATAATGTTGGAAAATACTGGTTATTTTTTTAGGTGTAGTAGCAGTATTGTGATTATGTAGAAGCATATTCTGGCTGGGAGTGGTGGCTCATGCCTATAATCCCAGCACTTTGGGAGGCCGTGGTGAGAGGATTGCCTGAGCCCACAGGTTCGAGACTAGCGTGGGCAACTTGGTGAGACCTCATCTCTACAATAAATCAAAAAATTAATCAGTCCTGGTAGCGCATGCCTGTAGTCCCGGCTACTTGGAAGGCTGAGGTGGAAGGATCGCCTGAGCCCAGCAGAACAAGGCTGCGGTGGCCGGGAGCGTGTCACTGCCCTTTAGCCTGGGTGATGGAGTGAGACTCCAACTCAAAAAAATAAATAAATAAAAGAATATGCTGGGTTTTTTTTGAAAGCAGGATTTATTAAGAGGACAGACAAGCTTCCACAGTGAGAGGGGACCCCAGGGGGTTGCCCAGAAGCATATTCTTAGAAGAAATATACTTAGTTTTTTGTAGTGGTATCAGACATTTGAAATTTACTTTCAAATGGAAAAATATGTAGGTGGTAGGTACATTGGAGTTCATTATACTATTCTTCAAAATGCTCTACATGTTTGAAAGTATTCATAAACATTTTTAAAACTAATATTTAACAACAAAAATATTAGAATATTACACAAATTTTTGAAAAGGATTTTTGAGAAAATGTGAACTTTTAATGTAGTAATTTTTCTGTGGTTAAATTAAAAAACTGAATATTTTTATTTGATTAAATGAGATAATTTAAAATTTGCAATTTGCCTCTGTATAATAATTCTAAATGTCATGCTGAGAATAAAGGTGAAGAGCAAACTTTGAAAATTGACAGATTATGTATTCTAAGATAAAGTATTAGCATTTAGAAAGCCGGTGGCAAAGGGATTAACCAATATTTCATCTGCAAATTGTTTTTCACATATAAACTGCCATTGTGCTTTGGTATTTTAAAATAAAGGTTAAAATTGACATTTTAAGCCAGGCTCGGTGGCTCAGCCTGTAATCCCGTGCCTTTGGGAGGCTGAGGTGAGTGGATTGCCTGAGCCCGCGGGTTCGAGACCCGCCTGGGCAGGCGAGACCTCATCTCTACAATAAATCAAAAATTAGCTGGGCGTGGTCGCGCGCGCCTGTAGTTCCAGCTACTCGGAAGGCTGAGGCGGAAGGATCGCTGGAGCCCAGCAGGTCGAGGCTGCGGTGGCCGGGAGTGGCCACTGCACTCCAGTCTGGGCGACAGAGTGAGACTCCAACTCAAAAAAAAAAAAAAAAAAAAAAAAAATTGGCATTTTAGTAGCTATGCTTGT
>CAUYQG010226824.1:0-37144 GCA_963574415.1 Tarsius wallacei
GAATTACAGGCGAGCACTTCCACGCCTGGCTGATTTTTTTTATTTATTGTAGAGATGAGGTCTCGCTAAGCTGCCCAGGCGAGTCTCAAACCCGCGGGCTCAGGCAATCCACTCACCTCAGCCTCCCAAAGCGCAGGATTACAGGCTGAGCCACCGAGCCCGGCTTCTTTTCTTTCTTTATTTTTTTTAAGAATAAAGTCTGGAGTGCAGTGGTACAATAAAGGCTCACTACAGCCTCAAAACTCCTGAGCTTAAATGATCCTCCCAACTCAGCCCCCTAAGTGGCAGGGACTATAGGCACACACCACCACGCCTGGCTCAATTTTAGGGTTTGTGAAGAGATGGAATCTTTCTGTGTGGCCCGGGCTGGTCTCCAACTCCTTGCCTCAAGCGATTCTCCTGCCTCAGCCTCCCAAAGTGCTAGAATGGCAGGCATGAGCCAATGTGCCCAGCCCAGTTACTTTCATATTGATTGTTTATCAGTTATCACCATCATCATCATCACTGAATCCTCACATAACTATTGTGAAGTAGCTAATTTTATCTATTTTAGAAAAAAGGAAACTGAGGGCCGAAGAGCATGAAGGCTCACCCAGCATGACACAGCTGTTATGTGGGTGGTCTGAGGGTCACACACCACCGCCTGTGCCACAGCTGCCTCCCTGAACAGGTAGTAGTTAGTAGAAGAGGGTCACCGTCAACATCCTCTCACTCCCTCCCTCAGGTACTCTAGGTAACTGGGTGTGGAGTGACCAGCGGGAGTAAGTGAAGCCCACATTTTCAGCACTGGGGTCACTATTTAACAAATAGGCTACAGCCTAGCCAATCCTCTAAGACTAGCCTGTCCTCATATTTTCCTGATGATAGGTACCATTTAAGTGTTCATTATGCCACCTGCTGTGTTAGGCACTTTACATTCATTACTGCAATTAAGTCTCACACCAACCCTTAAAAGTAAGAATTATTACTTATGTTTTACACCTTGGGAAATGACAGCTCTGAGAAGTCTAGTCTGAATCTGTCAATTGAGCTCTTTCCTTTTGACATTGCTGCCTTTAAAGCCCTCCCTGCTGCTAAAGACTTGGAGTTCAGACCCAACAAATATTTTTTTCAGAGATCAGTGCATGCCACCCACAGCTAGTCACATACCTTGTCTCCTCTACTTGAAAAGCAAAAACAAAAACCTTCAATGCTTGTATTGATTCAGAAGGAGCTCGACACATGAAGGAGAGGGGCTGGTGTCAGTAGGAGCAGCCAGCTGGCCACATTCTGGTATGTGCTGGTGCTTGGTGACTTGTGCAGGCACAGAGAAGGGGAGAACATTCGGTTCCTCCTTGGTACCCCAGAGAGAACCCCAGAGATCACCAAGAACTGCAAACATAGTCATCACAGGGTACTACTTAGAAACTGGAGCGATCATAACTAAGCTGACATGTGCTGGAGAAACTTCACATGTATGAAGAGATAACGTTTCAAAGCAGTTTCTTGGCACTACTGACATTTTGTGCCAAACATTTCCTTCTTGTGTGTGTATGTTGGAGGGCTATGATCCCTGTGCATTGAAAGATGCTTAGCAACATTTCTGGCCTCTACCCACCAGCTGCTGGTAGCACTCCACACCCTTCCAGTTATAACAACCAAAAATGTCTCCTGGGTGACAAAATGGCCCCCAGCTGAGGACCACTGTTTTACAGTATAAGCCGATGTGCCTCTAAATTGAAACATTGGGCCCACTTGCCTCTGGTTCAGACTAGCATAGACACAGAAGTTCAGCCCGGTCAGCTTTGACTCAAATCATTCCAGGCCATTCAACACCATCTGCCTGGAGTTCTGGGTAACAGGGTCATGCCTGCAGGTTGACCCTCCGCCATACAGCCAACACACAACAATATGAGCCCCTCTAATGAAGGTATCCAAAACTGAATTAATTACCCCCAAATCCCTGGGCCTTGGGTTTCCTGGGTTGATTTACTTGGGAACAGCTGCTAGTGGACATAAAACCCTGGGAGAACTCTTTTAAATTCTGCCTTGCCACTAATTAGATGTGCGATCCTGCAAAATGACTTACGTTTTCTAAGGCTCAGTTTTCTTGTCTGTAAAATCAGGATAACAGCACTCTTGTCACATGGGTTCTTGGAAGGTTTAAACAGGATGCTAAATATAAAACTCCTACTCCTGTGCCAGGCACATAGTAGGCTTAATACATCTAAATTGCCTTTGCCCTCTTTCTTATTTCACCAAGACAAAGATAGGATTCTAACTGGAACAAAACCAGTGAAGGATATGTAACGAATTCCATCCAACAGAGCCATGATATGAATGGGTGGTTGTATTTCCTTCCAAGCATGATGCTTAGGCCTGGCATAATCCAACTCCTTTGTGATTTTCTAAGTACTCTCTCTTCAACTGAGTACACAGACCTGTTGGATCAAGACTGCCTTCGGAGCCCTCACGAGAAAGGTGTGGGCTCCTCTGCAGGTGTCTGTACTCCGATAAGCTTGTCAGCAGAGGCTTTTCAGAGCCTGGCTCATCTGTCAGATGTACAGGTGTGCCTGGGCTCAGCTTACACCCCTGAGTCAGGGTCATGACTGCCAAGATGGAGGAGTTTTTCCCCAGGGATGGAAGCTTTTATCAACTTGAATAACAACCTGCTGCAGCCTGGAGTTCACAGAGGGTGACGAATAGGTTTCTCTTTACCCTACATCTAAAAGCCAAGAGCCAGAGTACATTCCCTAGGGAGTCAGGTTGGGGAGGCTCTTGGTCGAGCTACAGATCACAGGGCAAAAAGAACCAGAGAGGCAGATGATAGCTGCCCAGCAAGCTTTCGTGGCCTTTAAAGTACAGCTAATTAAGCAAAACCTAGAAGATTCCAGGGTTGGATATCTAGTTTTGGATTGCCTCTGCTCTTCTTTTTCCTCAGGCATTCATTTTCATGAATATCGAGAGGAGAGAGAGAGAGAGAGAGAGAGAGAGAGAGAGAAGAATGGAGTAAATGAAGATAATATTCAGATTTGAAAATCTTTCTAATGGTTGCAATTGGAAAAATCATTTTGACGGAAGAGGAAGGGAAAGCTTTTGGGTAAGATGGAATTTGGAAGTAATTCAGATTTCATGTATTCAATTCCTTGTTCTCGCTGAGTCAGTGGGGCCCCCTAACAGTAACTACAAAATGTTCTGCCTATAACAGCTTGCTTCTGCTGTTGTTGGAGAGGCACAATCCTTAGGGGAAGCCCCATCAGTCTTGGGAGTTAGGCCTCTCTCTGGTGTCACCTGAGCAAGTCATTTGAGCACTGTGCCCAGGAGCCATGGGGAAAGAACCCCTGTTACCAGTCTGCTGTGACCCAGCTGGGCTGGGGGCCTTGCTGTGTGAAGCTTGTGAGAACATCGATTCCGCTGGTCAAATGAGGACAGGACTTCAGATAACCATGTGTCAAAATCACTCTTTAGCTATAGAATATTGCCTTTGGGGTACATTGGATGGTGAAGTATTTCAAAATTTAAAAGCTGCAAATAAAAACTTTTATGGCCCCTAGGCAAATGATGAAGCTACCCAGAACCTAGCTGAATGTTGTCTAATAATCAAGCTCATAAACTCTACAGTCAGTCCTGGTTTTAAAACCTAGCTTGCTTACTAGCTATGTGAGAACTAGGGCAGGTTGCTTACCTATTCTTTGCCTCAGTTTCTACATTTGGAAAATAAGGAAAATAAGGGTACCTGAATTAGTTTCCTAGGGTTATCATAACAAGTTACCATATGCTAAATGGCTTAAACAAAGAAATGTATTCTCTCATAGTTCTGGTGGCTAGAAGTTCAAAACCAAGGTGGTCATCAGGGCCATGCTCTCTCTGAAGGCTCTAGGGAAGGATCTTCTCCCGTATCCACCTAGTGTCTAGTTGTTGCTGTCGATCCTTGGCATTCTTTGGCTTACAGCTACATCATTCCAATCTCTGCCTCCATTACCACATGCTCTCCCTGTGTCTGTATCTTCTCTTATAAGACACCTTTTGCATTGGATTTAGGGCCCATCCTAATTTAGTATTCCCTCATTTTAACCTAATTAACTCCATCTACAAAGAACTTATTTCCAAATAAGGTTTTGTGCACAGGTACCTTGGATTAGGACTTGAACATATCTTTCTGAGAGACAGTTCAACCCGCAGCAGTATCCCATTGAGTATTGTGAGAATTAGGTAAGATAATATGTAGAGCTTAGACCAATGCCTGGCATATAGTAAAATGAACTATTAATTATTATTTCTAAACTTTACAACAAACTTATAAGGGTGGATATTATTGTGCTTCCTCAGCAGAAGAGAAAATCTAGACTGGAGTTTAAAGAAATCGGCCTAACGCCTCCCAGCTAGTGAGTGTCTACTCTGACTCCAAAACCCATGTACGTCTTTTAGTCTGTTACTCCACACTCATGCTACATGACTTGGTTTTCTATCATAATCTAGTTTCTTTATACAACTCACTTTCCAATTCTTGAGTTCTCCCTGCCCCACAAATTATTCAAGTTCTAATTTACTACTTTAGAGCCCCAAATTAGGCCAGGCACAGTGGCTCATGCCTATAATCCCAGCAATTTGGGAGGCCAAGGTGAGAGGATTGCCTGAGCCCACGGGTTCGAGACCAGCCTGGGCAACTTGGCAAGACCTCATCTCTATAATAAATCAAAAGATTAGATAGGCTTGGTGGCACATGCCTGTAGTTCCAGCTACTTGGAAGGCTGTGGTGGAAGTATTGCCTGAGCCTAGAGGGAAACAGAGTGAGACTCCTACTCAAAAAAAAAAAAAAAAAAGAACCCCAAATTAAAAAGCACTCAGTTAGATTAGTGTTGATTTTTGCATTCAACACATGTGTCTTAAACCCTTACGTGTGCCGTGTACGATGCTAGGTTTAACCAGCACATCAAAGTAGACTGCGACGTTTTCTCTGTTCAAGGGTTTATAGATGAGATACATTGAGAATTAGCTAATTATAAACAAATTTACAATGTGCCACATACTATTCCAAGTACTTTAGCAAATATTAATAAATTTAAACCCCCTAACAACTCTGTGAAAGAGGTAGTAGTTTATTCCCATTTTACAGATTAGCATATGTAGGCATAGAAAGGCTAAGATCACAGTGCTGGAATGTTCTGGAACAGAGATTTGACCGGGGTAATCTGCCTTTTAGCTCCAGAGCCTGTGCTTTTTACGTGCTGTGTTCCACGTGGAATGGACTTTTTAAACATTCCTTGGGAACATGAATGTTATTTTTAATATTTTTACATTAGAGACAATGCTAGGACAAATATTCTTAAGCTAAATCTTTGTGCACAATCTGAATTATTATTCTGGTAGGAGAATTGCTGCACCAAGGAGTAAGCATGTTACGAAGGTCTTGGTACCATGATGTCAAATTGCAAGAATGAGGAAAGTTCTCAGGAAGTGGAAATGGGATCAGCAACAGCATGAAATGGAAAAGCATGGGGGTCTATCTGGAAAATGGCAAACACTCCACTCTGAATGGAATGTAAAGTGCTTGAAGACAGAGATTCAAGAGCTGTTTCTAAAGTGGTCAGGAACCAGCTTGTGGAGTACTTTGAACATCAGACTGTGTAATTTAGACTTTGTCAAGCAGCACTCAAAAACCAGCTCACATTTTTGAACTGGGGAGGGAACTGATCAGATTCTGTCTAAAATAATTTTCTCAAGAAAAACCTGAGGAAAGAAAAGCTTCTTTCCCATCAGGCAAGGAGTATTTACCACAACTGTCTAAGTACAAATGGATTGTGGGGGCTATATTTTACTTATTCCTCTAACATGGTGCATTCTTGAAATTATCTACTTTAACATACAGAAAAATAAGAGGAATATTATAGTATATTAATAACATAATTATTATATATTCTATTTTAAATATATGTAGCATCTTACATATTTTATGCATGCATAATATACTTAACATAATTATATATATTATAACACATAATAATACAGCAATCTCCCCCTTATCCACAGTTTCACTTCCCAAGGTTTTAGTTACCTGACATCAATTGCAGTCTAAAAATAATAAAAGAAAAATTCCCAAAACCATGGAAAACAGATAATTGGAATGACTATTTTTTAAGTTGCTCATGGATGGTATATGACTAGCAACCCTCTAGATGCAGACATGAGAAGTTAATTCATTTTACACAATGAATGCCTCAGGACATTAGGGCTTACTTCTTTGTATAAATCATTGAAAAAGACTGCTAGGCTACATCTTAGAAGCAGAATTGCTGCCGGGTGTGCACAATTTCAATCTCACCTGATGTTGGCATAGGGTTGTACCAATATGCACTCACTGGTGAAAGAATTCCCAGCTCCTCAGCGCTGCCAACAAATGGTACAATCAGATTGTTTAAATACTTACTATTCTGAAAGGAGTAAAATTGTATCTCAGTGTTTTTGAACTTGCATTTCTATAGTTACTGGTCTGGAAATCTTTCTTTTTTCATTTGTTTATGGACTATTTCGGTTTCCTCCTTTGTGAATTTTCTGTTCAACCTTTTTTTTTTCTTTTTTTTTTGAGTTAGAGTCTCATTCTGTCACCCAGACTGGAGTGCAGTGGCTGGGAACAACCTGGGAACAGCCACTGCAGCTCGACCTGCTGGGTTCCAGCGACCCTTCCGCCTCAGCTTTCCAAGTAGTCAGAACTTACAGGTGCGTGCTACCATGCCCAGCTGATTTTTTATTTATTGTAGAGATGAGGTCTCACCAAGTTGCCCAGGCAGGTCTTGAACCCGCGGGTTCAGGCAATCCACTCACCTCGGCCTCCCAAAGCACTGGGATTACAGGCTGAGCCACCAAGCCCGCCCTCTGTTCAATCCTTAGTCCATCCATTTCTCAACTGGATTGTTTTACCCTCTCTCTTGATTTGTAGGCATTCTTTACATATTCTGATGGTAATCTTTTGCTGGTGATAAGCATTGTGGCAAGTATTAATTAAAGAATTCCTTTATGGTGAATATTGATTAGTGATGAATCCTACTTTAAGGCTAGTACAGGGCCAAAAAAAAAAGAGGTTTCTCAAAGGGACAGCCAATATGTAGCTTGCAATCTATTCATTCAATAGACAAGTACCGCATGTCTTGTGGATTGGACTCTTGTCAGGGAAATGTCTGGGGGGTCTAGAAATAAACAAGCCAGGTTATCTACCCTTAAGAGATTTCAAATCTAGAGAAGGAAACAAATTTAAATTCTATTACAACCCCATAAGAGCCATCAAGTTTAGCAACAAAAAATTACATGTCTTAGCTGCAGTGACGCCAGTTTAGGGTAAAAGGGATGACTGTTTCTGTGGGACATTATCACATGATTGAATGAAGAAGAGCAATGGAATCAGTACCTCACCTGTGCCTCAACCCCCATTCCTGGCAGGGCACAAGGTGGCCAGTTTCCAGGTGTGGCCATACCTGCCGTCCTCCAGGGCTACCATACCTGGCAGGACCAAAGGTCTTCTTAAAATTACATTCTCTTAAGCATAATACACATTCTTTGTTCTCTCACACCTCTGTAAACAAGACTTTTTGCTCCTACTCCCATCAAGCTGATCCCTGCAACTGTGTAGAAAGACTGTCACAACAGCACTTGTCAGGAACTGCAGCGTAGCAAGCCATGACAGCTGGTGGTACAAGGAGCCCATGCATCTGCTTTTCTCTCTCTGCCAGGCCTCCCTGAATAATGTGAGGTCTTGTGTACACAGGAACGGTGCTATTGATCCTCCCACAGTGGGTCCCAAGCACTGCATTGTTTTTTTAAGTAGCTGGGGGGTTGCATTTACACCGCTCTACTCACACACCATCACCTAATTCCCCCTGAGATCCAGGGAGCGCATTTGCACTTGGTTATAAGTGCAAAGAGCCCTGGAGTCTTTATCAGAAGAACAAGGTTTTGGTGGCAGCCTTGTCACACACTAGCTGGGTGGCTGTGGGGAAGTCATAAGGCCTTTCTGTAGCTCTTTCCTCACATATGAAATAGGAAAATAATACCTGTTCTGACTCTCAGTGATAGACACAGAAAATTACTTTTGAAGTTGACTTGTGAACTCTCTAGTACAGAGCAAATAAAAGGGATTATAATTATTTGCAAAGACAAAGCGGCACCACGCTTGATATGGAAGGCACAACTCCAAGGGGCCCATTCATTGAATCTTGTGGTTTCTGAGCCAACACATTGGGCCCAACACAAATGGGCAAAAATCTTTTTCCTTGCACAACTGATGCATTCAACCCTGATGGGGAAGATCTCAGGAAAGCAATTGAGAATTCTCAAATTCACAGAATCATGGACTACCAGATACAACGGGGCCTTCTCATCACCTACAGAATAACCAGGATGAATTAAATCAGTGGCCTCCAAACTTGTGTTCCCATGCTTCTGGAAGGAATGTATCTGTGTGTACACCTTTCCAGCATATGCATATTCATTTATAAACAATAGATGGATGTGTACTAATACATAACTGGTATTGTAAACACATATACAAAATTAGACATTTGAAAGCATAAAGAAAGTTCTAGTATTTTCTTGTAGCACCACACAGTGGATCAGCTTGCCCACTGCCGAGAGTGTGTTTCTATACCCTTGGGGTCCACTGGACAAATGAGGAAACTGAGGCCTAGAGAGATTGAGTGATTTGCTCAAGCCACCTAGTTAGATGGTGACTGAGCCGACACACTGGTCTGGGATTGCTGCCTCCTGACAATGTGTATGATCCTGGAGTTTGTCCCATATTGCAAATTGATTATCACACTTTGTTATTAGTTTATTCCTGATGGGTCAAGATAATTTTCTTTTTCTTCCTCAAAACTCTCTTTTTTCTTTTCATTTCTGAGAGCAGACCTGAGAGAGTGGGTATAGATTTCCTTCATGTAACAATGTGAGAAATAATAGAGCAAGATTGTATGTCACAGATGAAAATGCTATATTTATGCCTCATTGTAATCCATTCATTGCTTTATGGATCCAAAGTCCCCTTGGGAGTGTCACAAATCCACATAATGTTCCTGAGTGCAGGATTTGGCATTTGGATCTCTGATTTAGCTGTCAGATATGTAAAATCACATGTAGCCAGACAACTCCCTCGGGACTCCACAGCTGAGAATGCCGAAGAGTGCAAGTTATTCCAACAAGGTCGGCATTAATTTACGCACAGATACTGTTTCCCTTGAGCTGCCCTCTCACTGCCCCATCTAATTTCAAGTGTGGCTCAGAGGGCTCTGGTGGAGTGAACCAGTAGCTTTCTCTTCTCAGGGACTTTTCCAACCTCGCAGGTTGACTTTCAGAGGGCTCACTTGTCCTTGAAAGGAGACAACAGTGATCCCAGGAGTCTAACTTTTGGGGGCCACAGCACAGCTCTGCTCCCCAGTCTTCACCCTCCTTCAGCTGATCTTCAGCCTCTCAAGGTCCTTCTCCACACAGCAGTTCACACTAAGGATCCCACGCCTGCCCTGCAGACTGGGTGGGTGTTTCTTCCTCTGGACCGTGTGACAATGACTTCAGTATCCTCTGCTACGTCCACATTGTCTCTAATTAGTGGTTGATGAAAGATGCAAATGCACACTAAATATATCTCAGAAGAAAAATGAGCTGGCAGGTCCTTTCTCATTCCCCTCAACACCAGGGGTACACCAAGAGACATTATTTTACTGGACAAAAGGCTGACGTGAAGGGTCTCTCCATTCCCTTGTAAATTAATAGTAGAAGAAACTACGGACATTGAATCAGAAGACCTGGAGTTAAACATCTCCCTCTGCCAGTTAATAACTGACGCACCTAGCACATAAAGAGTCAAGAAATAATCATTAATTGCACAAGTTATTTCATTCTTCTGTGCTCAAGCTTTGTCTGTAAAATGGGAATGATGATAACTGTCTTACAGGGTTGTTAAGATGATTAACGCTAAATAAATATTTATGTCAATGAACTATACGATAGAAATTGAAAAAGAAGCCAGAAATGTTAACATGTTTCAATCAACTACTGCTTTGCTACCCTTCAAAAGGGTCGATGTTACAGCTGAGATTTCCATGAGGCCATAACACTCTGAGTCCTCCCAGGCTCCCTCCTGAGAGTGATGACCACAACAGTGATTGACCTCGGGATAAATTAATGGTCACTGAACCAGACCCACTTGTCTGCTGCTTCAAACCCTTTTGGCTTCACTCTTAGTTCCAGGCACTGCCTCCGCGATAGGTTCTATGTAGGTTTCCTACCAGTATAACCTCATTGTGCCCCACCATAGGCATACGCCTCATGCCCCACATCCACCCCTGACTTCACTGTTTCTAGAACATCTGCAGAGCCCACATGCACAATGCAGAGGAGAGAGTTGATAACCCAAGGGACAGACTTTGTCCAATGGAGAATGAGAACCGTCCCCAAAATCCATGCCCCTTGAGGGAGTGATTCAGAGGCACGTACGACTGGGCTTCTCAGAGAGTCCTGGTGAGTAAGTCTCCAGTGGCCCTAGCAGTGGCTAACTCAGTAATGCATTTGGATAGTGAATCTCCCTCTTTCCCTGTTTAGTGGCCCCTCTCAGCCCAGTTTCTTGAATAAACCACTGACCCGGCATGTCAGTCTTTGTCTCTAGCTTTGCTTCAGGAGGGGCGCAGACTGAGCCGCCATCACGTGTCAGGCACTATCTCAGGTTATCTAATTTTATCCTCTAGCGGGGTTGGCAAACTGCAGCCCGTGGGCCAAGTCCTGCCCGCCTGCCGCCTGTTGTGTAAATAAAGTGTTATCGCAACACAGGCGGTCTCGTTCGTACATGCACTGTACATGGATCGTGAGTGCTTCCGAGCTACAGCATCAGAACAGAGTAGTTGTGACAGAGGCCATAGGTCCACAGAGCTTCAAATATTGACTATCTGGGCCTTTATAGAAAGAGTTTGCCAAGCCCTGCTCAAAGTGTGATGCCCGGACCACCTGCATAAGGGGCACTGTGTTAAAATGCAGATTCACATCTCTCACTCCGTCCCAGCCAGACCCCAGAGGGAGTATCAGAAGAACCACCTGGAACTTAGTCCATGACGGGTCACAAACTCAGAGAGGACCAGAGACGCCAGGCAAGCAGCAAGGTGAGTCAAGTCAGAAGAGCTTGTTGTTTTGGTCTGAGTACAATTTTGTCATAATAAACCTGAGTGGAAGGAGTTTTCTTTCCTGTAAGAAAATATATTCTCAACTGTGTTTCCCTGAAACAGCCTGCCCTTGCCCCTCTCCTGCTTTCTATGTTGGCGTGGACATAGGCAACAGGATTGGGGAAGTCGTTTTCCACAAGGAGACGAGAGTGCAAGCTGAATGACTAACCATACTTCGTCTCAGGGATGGCACCCAGCAAGACGAGTAGAGGTCTGTTTCACCCTGCATAAGGGTCTCTACTCAGCTCCAGGTGGCCATTGCCATGTGAGTATAGTGAGCCCTGGGATGCCAGACCTTGTGATTTGGAAAACAGATTCAATCCTTTTGCAAAACCTCCCAATTTTGAAGATGGGTCCATATTTTTTTTTAATGATCTTATGGGTTAAATATAATAAAACAAGACTTCAGGCCAAAGTCCATTAAGAGGCATTGATATATTTGATGATCGTTTGCTTATTTTTGTTTTTACCTCTGACTAAACTGTCATTAAAATAGCAATAGCCAGGGCTGTTATGCAACAGCTGGATCCTGGTACAGTTGTTAAAATATTGACATTTATTTGTATCACCTAATAAATGGGCACTATTCCTTGTCCCCCACCCAAGCCCAGGGCCCCCAGGCCCAGGGCCTCCCCTCCTCAGCACCGGTGCCTCTTCCCCTTCCCCAGGTCCTTGACTGTGCTGGATTCAGAGACTGAAGGCTAACACCAGAGCAGCAGGGCTTTCCCTGGCTCCCAGGCTTTCATCTCTTCTGATGAACTGGGAATTGTGCCTACCAGTGAGTAAACATATTTCCTAGCCCCCAGCAATAGTCCCAACAGTGAATGTTCTACCTATGGCAAGAACTTTCAGCACCTCCATTTTACCTTCAGATAGATGGATCAGACAGGGCTGAACCCTGCTGTGAAATCCACAGTTGACTTTAAATTGATCGGAGTCCCAATTCTACATCCTTTCTCTTCCCCTTCCTTCTTTGGGGCCTCCATTCTCCTCTTCCACCGTCAGCCTCCAAGTCCTCCTTACTGCTCCAGAAGAAAAATGATTCCCCAAATGCCTCCTTTCCACTGAGAAGTAAATGAGTCGCCACTGCCTACCACGTGACTGAACTTAAACCTCTGCTCTCTTACTCATAGAGCACATGACCATGGACAAGTCACCTCTTTCTGAACTCAGGTTTTTGTTCGTCAATCAGGAATAATGGGCCCAACCTACCAGGGCTTTTTGAAAACCAAGTGAATGAGGCACGTGAAGCACCCTGCACAGAGTAGGCCTCCAACAAATCTCAGAGCTGTTCCCCTCATTCCTGAATTGCACCCCAGCCAGGCCCTGCCAATTTCAAGTAGAATGGCTTCCTTGAACCAAAGGGAGGAAGCACGAATGATGAGGCTTTCCCAGGATGTCCACAGGAAGGCCAACACCCTTACTTTTTACCCCATGGAACTATGTACCTGTCCGCCATGCACCAACTCACATTTTTAAACCATGTATTTATTACTACAGTCCTTTGATGAATATCTGCTGCTCCATGAGGGCTGGGATCAGGTCTCTTTTCTATCATGTTTCCATTCTTGTAATGCCTGACACTATGAGTGAATGAATGAATGAGTGAATGTAGAGGGAAATGCCAGGTGTTGGCATCCACATGTGGATGGGAGTATTTTGGATATGATCTTTCTCAGGACCCTGGTTCTTGTAACGTGGGGCTCAGAAAGAGAAGGGGAAATGCCATCTTCACTTCTCTCCTTCTGCCTTCTCCATTCTGCTCAACACCCAGCTTTCTCGCTTCTCTGTTGGTTGAAGATGACCTATAGCAGTGATTGCCAACCTTTTTGGCAACAGGGACCAGTTTCATGGAAGACAATTTTTCCATGGACTGGGGGTAAAGGGGGATGGTTTCAGGATGATTCAAGTGCATTACATTTATTGTGCTCTTTATTTCTATTATTATTACATTGTAATATATAATGAAATAATTATACAACTTACCATCATGCAGAATCAGTGAGAGCTCTGAGCTTGTGTTCCTGCAACTAGATGGTCCCATCTGGGGATGATGGGAGATAGTGATACCTGAAGTGTGTTGTTTATGTCCAGTCTACTTCGTAATCTCGTTTTGGTTGTGGTCACTGCAGAAAACCCTGCTTCACAAAGATAGGATGCTGGAAATGGGAGCAGGCTTTTCAGTACTGATCAGACAGGAGGCAGAGCTCTGGCAGTAATGAGAGTGATGGGGAGTAATAAATACTGGTCCATGACCTGGGAGCTGGAGAACCCTGATCTATAGAGCTATTTGTGACTGTAGTGAGAAGCTCTTCCAAAGCCCAGGCATGGGGGAAATAGAGGCAAAGAAGGTATAAAAGGGACCTGCCCCACCATTCTTAAATTCTTCTTACTCATGCTTAAACCATTCGTTGGAGTGGAAGGGAAAGAAATGGATGTTGGTCTTCAGGGGTCTTGACAAACTCAGAGACCTTTCTAGATTTTTTCCCTAAGTATGGCTATTGCACATAGACAGGCCCAGCTCATAGGCATCCTCCAAAGCAAATATAGGCAAAATTCCATCTGGTCTCTCTCATTTCTTCAGGGCATGGACCTCATATCCAAGTCCTAACCAGACTCGGCCTATCAAGCCTCTACCTCTGCTCCACCTCCAAGCTCAGAGATGGCCAGTGAACTTCTCACGAAGTCTGCATTAGCAGAGGTCTTTTCCAATGACCATCCTCAACTCTCTTTACTTTAAGCTTCCCAAGGCCACGCCTTGGCAAAAGAAAGTGCATTAGTGGTGAAGCCCAGCACACCAACTGGCCACACTCGGCCATCTAGAACAGTTTATTCAGTCACAAATGCTTTGGAGATATTTTTTTAAAGGGGAGGAGAATAAAAATGTTGCCCCAATAAATTGTTCACCAGTGTTATAAAAGCAAAAAGGAATTGTTTGTATCTCTAAGCCTAGGTTTATGAAATTCCAAGAACTACCTCCATCATCCCCTCCTCCTGGCAACTCAAGGCATTTTTAATAGAATCAAAATCAGGCCAATTTTCTGAGTCCGAGTACCATGAAGCCAGTTTCCCCATGGACCACCTTACGCAGGGACACCAGGTGAACTTTCTTTCCACATTCACAGTTTTGTGCAGGGTTCTTGTTTTGGGTTCTCGATTTTACAGGCTCGTGTTCTACTACTTGCACCGCAGGCGCACTAACATGTTCTAGGAGCTGAGGACACAGAGACACCAAAGCAGGGCAGGGTCCCTTCTCAGTGTGCCTTGCAGCTGGGGGATCCAGCATTCGCCCAAGGAGGAACGGCAAATCGGGGGCAGGGCTAGGAGAAGCTGAGGGGATTCAAAGGTGGGAGCACCACTGCCGGGAAGACTTCACTGCTGTGATGATAGCCACTGGATTGAGAGTAAGTGGCAAGATGCAAGGCCTATACTCCATCAGGCTTTCTCAGAGTCCTTTCCCATGTAAAGCACAAAAGCCAAGGCTGAACACAACTTTGGTCATGTGAAACCAATGAGCATAACCCAGAGTTCCTCTCTCATGTGTAAATGTATAGTGCTCTACAGACATTAAAATGGCAATTATAGTGACCTACAGACATTTTATAAAAATCTTAATGACCACCTTCCTGGACCACAGTTTCCTCATTCGTAAAATAAGGAAGATGGGCTGGATAAACACAATCAAGATTTTCTTTTTGCTTCTGACTATAAAAGTAATGCAGATTCTCATTGCAAAATAATTAAGGCAATATAAAAATGTACAAAAGAAAAAGTAAAATTCTTCTATAATTCCATCATCTGAAAACAGTCACTATTAAATTGTACATGCATATCGTTTAAGATATTTTTGTGAACGGTTTTTTGTCTGTTTTATAAAGATCTGAATGCGCTATATGTGACCTTTGAATGTTTTAAAAGGTATATCCATCATGGACATCTGTCCAAGCCAGTGTGGCTGTAGATACATCTCATTTTCAATTACTGCCTGGCTTTCTTCTCAGCACATCTCCAACTGATGGACATTTAGATTGTTTTCCATTTTAGTTATTACAAATAAGACATCAATAAATATCACTCAACACATATCTCTGCTTACTTGTCCACTTACTTCTTTGGGGTTCATTTGAAGAAATAAAATTGTGGGACTGAAAGATTTTTGATACAAGATGCCAATGAGCCCACCCCCCCGCCCCCGCCCAGCATCTGTAGCACTTGCCAGTGTCCAAAGCTAAATCTAAGGGCACCCCACTCATTTTAGGTGTTACCATTCTTTTTATCTCTGTCAATCAAATGATTAAAAATAGTTACCTTGGTTTTTGTAATTGAATCTTATCACTCAATTACCTAACATGATGCCTAGAAAATACTTGATATGCAATAAGTATTCATTAATTTTTATGGGCCCTGTTAATCATCAAACTGAGCATCAACTAGAAAGCTTAGAAACAAATGTGTGATGTATTTATAAGAAAAACGTATGAGGTATTATCCTATGTGCTTTTTCTCAGTCTTCTACCAGTTTGGTTTTAGTTCTCCCCCCCACCGCCTTTTTTTCCTTAGCACTCACTGTTCACATCTTTGTTTGTGTCTTTTAAATAACCCCTTTAAATTATTTTTTAATTGCATGCATCATATGTGTTGCCTTAAATTCTAAGACAGAGAATGGATGGATGGTTGAATGAGTCAGTAAGAAAAATCACCAGTGGTTGTTGGTGATGGTGGTGAAATGATGACATCATGTCGTGGCCCCTTGTCATTCCTTTCTAGACCATGAAGATAGTGGCTCATTGTTTTCCCTTTCTCTTAGGAAGAGTCTAAGCATAAAGGGGGTCTTGAGGGGTATTCAACAAGCCCTTATCCAGAGGTATGGATACAAGGGAGGGTTACACATAAGGGAGGGTTTCTAGGAGACTTACAGGCATGGAGTCCAGATGGTGATGGAGGATACAGCGAACATTTCTTAGGAGTTGCTGAGAAGGAGGAGGAAGTAGGGGAATGGGGGAGGGAAGAGGATGGCCATGGAGCACTGAGAGGGGTACTCCAAAGCAAAATTGCAGACACCGAAGGAAGTGTCCCAGATAGATCTGAAACCACAGTTTCTGGGCTCTGTTCTGGGACACTAAGATGAAGAGACACTTTTTGGTAACTAAGGTGTATGTCCATTAAATGTCTCCATACAAAACTCCAGGAAAACTTGAGCCAGATGAATTATTAATAAATAGACTCGGTAGGGTGTTTCGTACAGTAGAGTCCTCCCCAACACTGGAAGTATTCAAATATCCTGTAGACTCAGTCAGATAATAAAGAATCTGTCAGGATTTCTGTGGAAAAGCTTCCTGCATTATGCGATCAGGTGCCAGTGGTATTTTTCATTACCTTACAGTCTGTCGCTATTTGATCAGTCAATTCAGCTCAACAATTAAAGGGAAAGAAAAAGAGTCAAACTGATTGTTTTACCTTTTTGTAAGAATTGCTTGTTCAACTCAGACAAAAATGTTGATCCCATTTTGCACGTGGAGATAGTCAATTTAGAAGAATTGTTCTTACTGGCTTAAGCCCAGAGAGACAAAAATTAAATCTGACACTGCAGCAGAGGCTGGCATGTGGGAGAAGGTGAATGAATCACTGAAATCCTTATAGCTTTTCCCTCTGGTTCCTCAACATTTTGCAGTCTGGTGGCTATGGCAGAGCAGTGCTGATTATTGACAGTTTGATCAACATTAAGCAAACATTTATAGTAGGTGGCCATTCGATGGTGCAGAATCACTAACTGTCTCTGGCCACAGGACTGATGAAAGATAGTGAATGATGGGCATGGCCATAAAAAATAGCCCTGCCAGTAAGGTCTACTGAAGTCTGGGGCTGTTTGCCTCATTATATGGCCAAGGAAGTTACAGAGCAGAGTCACCAGGAGCAGTACTCTTCCCTTTGGGCTCTTAGGCCTAAACAGGAGGAAGAGAAGCCATCAGGGGTTATCCCTGGGACCTACACCATGGGGAATGTTTGCAAGGGTAAGCGTCCTCTGCAAATGCCCCTGTTTATAGTGAAGCACTAGGTGAAGTGCAGGAGAGCTGTCTCTTCTGTATGCTACGCATTAGAGTGTTCTTGGAGAAAATGCAAGAGATCATGCAAAAAGAAAACCAGAAAGTTCAAAATGTGGAGGGAAAAGGAAAACTGGAGTCAAGAGAAAGAGATTAAGAAAATGAAGAAATTCTTTATTCTTAGAGCTTTGCAAGCGATAGGAGACTTGTCTAGTAAAGGCAAGGCTCAAAATTCCAGAAAAAAAGTAGGATGATGAGGAGTCTGGCCAATCCTTGGTGAATGCAAGTGACTTCCCTACTGGCTGAAGAAGAAAGGAGCATGTGATGGTGTTGGGACTTTCTGCTGGGAGGGGGCGGGAAGTCCTTGTATAATAGCCATGATCAAATTTCTTGGATCAAGTACACACAGTATGGCAAAATACTCCCCAAGATATATTAAACTCACACACCACATCCATTTTGACTATATTTTTGAGGGTTATAAAATTTGAAGCAAGAAGCTGAAGGATTTGGAAGTACAGATGAGTTTCCATTGCTTCTTCATGTCAATAGCTGGGATTTAGGGAGAGAGGGAAGTGGAGATGGTATTGTGGGCAGCATCCTGACCGCTAGACTATGGTTTAAGATGCCAAAATGGTGGAATCTTGACTGAGGACAGAATGCATTTCATGAGGACAGGAAAGAAAGAATTTGTCCAGTGGCTCACTGACTCAATTAAGAATGTTTTAATAGTTCAAGTCTGGCAAATGTTGATAACTTTTGAGGGCAGACACAGAGATAGGCCGATCTGCCTCTAAGAAAGGACTCTGCCTAGTTGCAAAAAGGGTGGTTAGAGACAGCCCCCCGATGTTAACTTCTTGAGATCCACCTCCGCTTTTTAATTTAATTTAATTTAATTTTAGTTTTTGAGTTGGGGGGTCTCAATCCATCGTCCTGGCTGGAGTACAGTGGCAGATCATGGCTCACTGTTGCCTCAACTTCCTTCTGCCTCAGCCTCCTGAGCAGCTGGTACCAAAGCAGCAGCATCACTCTCCACTAAATTTTTATATATGTACACAGAGAGAGAGAGAGAGAGAGAGAGACGAAGTCTTGCTGTGTTGCCTAGGCTAATCTCAAAGTCCTGAGCTCAAGCAATCCTCCCACCACAGCCACCCAAAGTGCTAGGATTATAGGCATGATCCACCATGCTCTACTCATCTCAGCTTTTCTCACTCTTCTCAGAGTGGCCCCAGCCAATGACTGGGTAAAACTGGTCCAGGGCTTAGCCATCTAAACCCAACATGGGCCTCTTGGGATGGCTTTGCTCCAGATCTCTCAGCTGGGCTGGCAGATTCTGACAGATGGACAGGAAAAGTTAATGACTGTCCTGCCAGTCCTGCTTCCTTCTTTCCCTTTCTCAGGTGTTTTCACTTCAGCCTTTATACTAACATCAAGGGTGCTCAACCCATGGGATAGAACATAAGGCTAGGATGGGAGAGCACATTAACTTGGGGCACTCTCAGGCTATGGTATTTATGTGCCAGACATTGTTATCAGGAGCAGCCCAAGAAAGCAGGCAGGAAGATGGGGTTTGGGTCATGCATCCATCGCTAGGTGAATGGATAGATAAAATGTGGTCTATATGTACATGGGAATGTCATTCAGCCTTAAAAAAGAACTCAATTCTGATACACGGATGAACCTTGAGGATATTACACTAAGTGAAAGACAACAGATACATTAAGACAAATACTGCATGATCTCACAGGTAAAATCTAAGAAAGTTGAACTCACAGAGAACAGAATGGTGGTTACAGGGATGGCGGCTGGGAGGGGAGGGGGAATAGAGAGTTGTTTAAAGAAGGTAGAGTTTCAGTTTGGCAAAATAGAAAGAGCTTTGGAGAAGGACAACAGTGTGAATGTACTCAACGCCACTAGACTGTGCACTTTAAAATAGTTAAAATAAGTTTATGTTATGTATATTTGACCACAATTAAATATAAATATAGATCTTTTGAAAAGATGGGTTTTGGGGACCGGCTCACTCATGACTGACTGGCAATAAGGACTCCACCCCAACTGGTATGTGGATCATCTATCGTCTTTGACGCAAGGTGGTGGCCACCTTCTAAGTTACCAGTGGTAACTTGGGAGAATGTTGCAGTGGAGAGGAATGTCCCGGCTGGTGCCATAATTCAGATGCTTGATGTGTGGAGTGGAGGGAAGATACAGTGCATGCAAGCTCAGTGTGGGCTGGCTGTTATGAAGTTGCACTGCCATCCTACAGCGGGATAATGGAAAGCTAGGGGCAGTCAACAAACTGTTGAAATCTAAGTGTGAAGGCCAGAGGGCCTCCTTGTAACTTACAAAGAGGCCTTTATCTCCTGCAGCAGCAGAACAGAAAAAGCTGAAGACCAGATAGTTGGAGGCCAAAGTTAAGGTCCTGGATGGGAAAGCATGGGGATCTGACATTGGAGATGATGACATCTGGTAGATGCCCCACAACACCTTGGCTCCCCAAGCTCCTGCATGCTTAGAGCCTGCAGAGATGGTTCTCTCCCCCATGTTAAGAGCCAGTACTTCCTTTTTGTGGAAGAACACAATAAAGACTCCCCCTAGGGCAACAGTGCCCACTCTGTTCCCTTATCCCCCAGAATCTGTCTCCACCTCCACTCTTGGTTGCCAGGCAAATATCTGGGATTTAATCTGAGCATAACCTAACTGGAGACATACTAAGTCTGATAAAGGAGAAAATGGACTATGCCCCTGAAGAATCTGCAAGAAGGAGCTAATGTGCACCAGTAGGAGTTGGGAAATACCCATGAGACTGGATTCTAAGGGCGCTCAATCCATAGGCTAAAACATAAGACTAAGCATGGGACAACACATTGACTTGGGGCACTCTCTAGGGTTATGGTATTTAATACCCTGGCAAGTACCCCAGGAAATGATACAAACTACCTGCTAGGATGGTTCTTAGAAGGCTGGGAAAAGCTACGGCCTATGCTGAGCAAGGCTGAAATACTGAATTATCAAGGCAGATGCGGAGAGAAAAGCATTGATGGGCTTAGAGAAAAGAGTGTGCTAGAGTGAATATACTATATAAGATCAGGAGATCCACCAAGGTTTTATGTTCACAAAGGACCAGAGAACACACAATTTAGGAAGGCAGCCAGGCGGGACACCAGTATCACTAAGAATTTCAGCAGTGGCTGTCCTCTGCAGATGATTAGGAGAGGCTGTCACAGCATTTGGCTCAATGATAACAACAAGGATGATGGAAACTTGAAGAAACAGAGGCAGTCCTTAATGGCAGAAACCAGTGGTGGAAATTATTGAAATAACCAGCCAAAGATTCAGAGAGTTGCAAAGATGGCAAATAGGACATGGCATGGTAAGAATAATCAATAGCGAGGCAGCCAACAAGAGTCCTGCTGAACATATGTAATCAAAACAAAGGGAAGACAGATTGGCAGGAGGCTGGAACAGGTCATCTTGAATTAAAAGGCATTATCATTATCCAGCAGGACACAGTGGCTCACGCCTGTAATCCCAGCAATTTGGGAGACTGAGGCGGGAGGATTGCTTGGGCCCAGGAGTTCAAGACCAAACTGCGAAACATAGCAAGAGCTTGCCTTTACACACACACACACACACACACACACACACACACACACACACAAAGTTAGTTGGGCAAGTCTATAGTCCCAGCTACTCGGGAGGCTGAAGCAGAAGGATCCACCTGAGCCCAGGAGACGGAAGCTGCCGCGCCATGAGCTGTGATCATTATGATCATACCGCTGCACTCCAGCCTGGGTGACAGAGTAAGACTCTTACTTACTTAATAAATAAATAGGCATGATCCATTGCCCAGTTCCCAGACCCGAGCCCCTTTTCAGACCCAGAATCTGTTGACTGCACGGGTCCCAGGAGGAGAGAGCCTGAAACATCATGGCAAGAATAGACTGTAGTGAGTTCCCTGGTCCTTCTCCAAAGGGATGTGGTCACTTACTTGGGTGACTGCAAGCTAGGGAACTTTTTGAGGACAATTGGACACAGGGTCTAAGTTGACATTTATATTCAGAGATCTGGCACCTTGTTGCAGTGAGGGCATGTGGGATCAGGTAATGAACAGAGTCCTGGCCAAAATCCAACTTACAGTAAGTCCACTGTAAGCCACTGGGCCCAGGGACACACCCAGTAGCTATTTTCTCACTTCCCCCAATGGGGATAATTCCTGCTTATTAGTAAAATCTAGCAGAGTGGGAAAAATTTGGAAACCTCTGTAACTGCTCTTCCTACCACCCCAGCCAAGATGGTGAAACAAACAATAATGATCATCATCACGTTTGGGGAGGGAAGATGACAGATTAGTGCCCCTCTTAAATATCTAAACATGCAGGCGTGGTGGGCCTTGCCATGGTTGTACTGAATTCACCCATCTGACCCCTGCAGAAAATAAAATGGCCCATTGAGGAAGCAGCTAAAACGCCATCTCCAAAGATGGAATATTGTCTTTCAAGGGTAGTATATGAAGTGAAACAGATACCTCTGACTGATGCTATAAGATGCTGTGTCCCCAACAGGATAAATACATGGACCTGGGAACCAGGGATGTAACCAGGAGTGGCCCAACTTACCATCATTCCTAATGATCCAGTGAGAAGCTTTGCTCTTCGCATCAATGGAATTCTGGGTTTTGCGAGGGGTGGAGGTGGGTGGGTGGTTTAAAGGCCCCCAAAGGGTCTCCTTGAACCACAAGATTGGACTGCTGCCTGGGCACTGTGAACTCCTGTGTCCAGGGACCAGCAGGTAGGACAAGGAGTGACCCTCTTGGCACTGGTAATTGACCCCAATCAACAGGAGGAGATAGACCTGCCATTATCCAATGGTGTCAGGGAGGAACACAGGCAGACCCAGATGATCAACTTGGATGCCTCTCGGTCATTTCTTGGGCAATTGAGATTCTGAATGGAAATGTGTAGCAATTCTGGTTTGAAAAGAATATGCTTGCCAGGAACGCTCTTTGCTCAGTGTTGAGGAGTCTGGTCAGCTGCCATCGTTCAGCTGCTAATGTCTTCAGGTAGATCAGCTTTTGAGCTGAGGTCACAGTCTTCTCCAGGTGGCCCCAGCTAATGCCTAAGTTAAGACTGTGGTCCAAGGGCTCAGCCATTTCTGTCAACACAGGACCCTTCTAAAGATGGGCTTTGCCCTGGAACTTCTTGCTGGGCAGGCAGCAACTTTGTCAGATCTGTGTCATTCTCTGATGTCTCCCTGCCTACCATCCTGCCCTTTCTGTGTCTTTCCATGGGTGTCAGCCCCACCAAGTCTTTGGCTCTCCTAACTCCATCTCAACATCTGCTTCCCAAAGGAACCAACTGGCACACTGTTCATCGGGGTGATGTACATGAAGGTTTATTGTACAAGTCTCTCTACTTTGGGGTATTTTGATCATTTTTGCAATAAATTTTATTTCAAAGGAAAGAAAATGTAAAAACAGGGAAAAAGAACATCTTAAGCATTAAGCATAGACGAGGATAAATAAAAATATCCAAATAAATCTATAAAACTAATTGCTGTGAAGATCAGAAGATATAATATAGAAAAAAACTAAACAAGAATGAGTAAAATATCTGTTGATTTTCTTTTTACCAGAAAGCAATTGAGCAGAGGGGATAGAAAAAAATTGTCACAATCTTAAATGTCTTATTTTATGCTAGCCAGCAGAGCATGAATAACAAAATGAATTGGAGATAATTTGAAAAAAAATTCTTACAAGATGGGGCACTAAATATGACCTATTTCACCAAGCTTGGGAAAGAGTAGACACAAAATTGAAATACATTGATGAAAGCATGTGCTCTGTTCAAGACAAATAGGCCTGTTAGGGGAAGAGGTTGAATATAATGCTATGTCAAGAAGACAGGCATCTTTGCGAAAACCCCTGAACCTAAGGGCAGATGCATGGTGAAGAGTAAACTGATAAGAAGACAAGACCAGGGCCAGGACGGTGGCTCATGTCTGTAATGTAATCCCAGCACTTTAGGAGTCCCAGGCAGGAAGATTGCTTGAACCCAGGAGTTTGAGACTAGCCTAGGCAACATAGTGAGACCTCATCTCTACAAAAAAAAAAAAGAAATCAAAAAGAAAAAATAAACAAGTCATAGTGGTGCACACATATAGTCCCAGCTACTTGGGAGTTTGAGGCAGAAAGATCTCCTGATCCCAGGAGGTCGAGGTAGCAGTGAGCTGTGATTATGCTATAGTATTCCAGCCTGGGCCACAGAGTAAGATATCTACTCAAAAAAAAAAAAAAAAAAAAGAAAGAAAGAAAGAAAAGAAAAACAAAAGATTAAGAAGACAGGACTAGAAGATATACTGCTGTGAGCACTGTCAAAATAATCACGATTGCTTAGGAGACCTTTCAAATGCAGTTTCTTGAGCTCTTACTATATTATAAGGGTTGGGTCCTAAAATTTGTATTTTAACAGCTCCCCGAGCAAATCCATAATTTATAAAGACCACAGACCAAATGAATAAAAAGGGTGATAGGTTCCCAACACATTTTTTCTTAAATCCCATAGAAGCATAATTTGCTAATGACAAAGTTTTCAACTCTCTAAACATCTACATCTCATTTGGCCAAAGCAAAAAGCAGAAAACCTGCCTTGCTACGTTTTTGTTTTGTTTTGTTGAGTTTTTTCCCTCCTACGTTTCTAGTAAGATCGAGCAAGCAAATGAAAAAAACGACTGTTCTAGATTTAATTCTGGCCAACTAGGTTAGAGTAATGTTTAGCAAAGAGGATGAGATAGGAGTCTTAGGGAAAAGGTCCCCGAGTTCACAAAGTTTGAAAGAGCAGGCATGAAGATAGCATGATTCAGAGATAAAAAATCAAAGGTCAAGGAAAGCATAATTTCAAGGCATGAGAAAGGAAAGCTTATTTTACTCAAGATGTTTCAGAAATTTCTCGAACATTCAAATGTCACCATGCAGATACAGGTGAGGCCAATGAAAATGAGAAAGAAAACCCAAAACAACAAAAAAAACCCTGCAAACAAACACAGAAACAAACAAAACTAACGTGTCCCTCTATTATAGATCCAACCTCTGCTGTCCATTGGGGACCTTTAAAAAAACACAAATGTGTCCTCCTTGAAGTTTTCATTCAGTTTGTCTAGGGTGGGAAACCAGCATGAGCAATTTAAAAAATCTCCCCAAGTGATTCCAATATTCAACTTTACTTTCAAACTTTTGCTCTGGTAGCTGAAAATTTAAAGAACAAACAGAAAAAGAACATAAACAAACAAAAGTGTATAAGAAAATGGCACAGATAGAATTTTAACAAAATGACCTAAGGCTAGAAAAACAAAAACAAAAAAACACCAAAAAGGCAAAACCAAAATGCTTTTCAGCTGTATTTGGAACCAATTGGAGATCAGGGACAGGATAGGCCTGTTGTCTGGGGGAAAGTCAAGAGAACTTAGAAGACTGGAAATGAGTCTCTGTCTTTCCAATTTTCTAAAATAGACAGAAAATGGATTCTATAAACCATGGATGATTGAGCTTGATGTGGATCTCAGACAAGATTCCAGAATGTATTACTAAAGCAATGTTATAATAGGCACCCAAATGACAAAGAAGCGATTATAGGACCCAGCGTGGGTTCACAAGAACAAGGGCTGTTAGTCCGGCCCATTTCCATCCCTCAGGAGGGAGCTGGCGGATAGAGACAATATACACCATTTCCTTTCAGGCATCTGGACTTCAGCAAAACAATTGGCCGTGTCTCTAATGACATACTTGCGGTTAAGACAGAATCTTCTAACATTTTCGTGGGTTTTTAACTGTTCAGGATTTATCTCTAAAGAATACCCACTAATAGACTGATTTCAAACCTGGTGAGGGATTCCTAGTATCCTGCTGTTCTGCCAGAAGCATAGTTCACAGCCCTGTGCGTGCCTCAATGTTTTTATCAGTGACAGATAAACGTACAAAGGGCATGCTCATCACTTCCACAGAAGACATAGGTAGGTGTGATAATGTGGATATTATATGGAAAAATCAGAGTCTAAAAAGGTTTTGGATGGGCTGGAGTTTTGCCTTCATTTCTGGTTTTCAGATTTAAAGAGTGAAATATCCGATTTGAAATATACCTCAGATAGAACCCTAGCAGGGTGAGGCAACATAAAATTGAACTGCATAAAAAGCAAAAGAAGAAACTGTCTTGCTTGTTAAGAAAGACAAAATGCCTGTCTTCCATAACTGAAAGTCTGTTTTGTGAAAAAGAAATCAAACTTATCTTGTATGTTCCAAAGTGATTAAATAAGTACCTGGGAAGCTTTGGGGAGGCTGAAATACTTGCCTATGTAGAACCAAATATTAGCAATGAGTTGTCTGAAAATAGAACCTGCTTCCTCAGGAAGCTGAGTTCTCCATCACTGGATATATCTGGGCTGAAGCTGAGTGCTCACTACAAGGGTTGTTGTGAAGGAAAATCAGGCTTCAAATAAAACGGGATGACCTTGAGGGACATTTAGATCCTGATATGTCATGACTCTCAAAATACAGAACACGCTTCTTTGAGGGAAGACTCCCCCCAAATGAAATTTATTTATTAAAAAATGGTGTCTTTATTCTTACGTTGTTTAAATTTCAGTCACCTTCAAAGTACTCTCCATTTAATGCAATACGCCTATTGAGATGCTTTTTCCATTGCTCAAAATAGTTTGTAGACTCATAAATTTTGATGCCTTTTAGTGCTTCTGATGTTTTTGTTTCACCTCTTTCATATCAGCAAAACATTTCTCTCTGAGGACTTTTTTCATCTGGGGAAACAAAAAGAAAGTCACTTGGGGTGAGATCAGGTGAATAGGGAGGGTGGGGCATGGAGGTCATGCCAGTTTGGGTAAAAAACTGCTGAACACTCAGTGCAGTGTGGGCAGGTTGTTCATATAAATCACCCATCATAAAATGGGCAAACACGTTTAAAGAAGCTCCAAAAAGAAATTTACTGAAGCCAAACGCAGCCTTTCAAAATAACACTAGCTGGTACACTGATGCCGATGGGTTCCTGGAACACTTAACTAGTGGGGGAAGCCTGTACTACAAAGGGACCCACTCTCCAAAAAACAATTGCTTTGTTTTGTTTTTTTGGTCCCTCTCATATAGCACATTTGTCATATTTTTGTCTATGGTAGGAGGCCTGAGGTGTTTCTAGAACAATGAGTGTGGGGGACAGGTAGGAAATCAGGACAGAGCCTTATCACCTCTTTGGATTATTGATCATTGAGCAGTGCTCCTCTCTGCATGGCAATCCAAAATGGGACAGTCCATTGCCTACCAGGTGACTCTGGAGGAAGGGCTACCCCTTTCCTAATTCTGCCTTCCAGTGTGGCCCAGACTAAATACATTCTGAATTTCAATAGACTTTTAGATGGGTGTTTCAAAGAAGGTTTGGAGTGAGTATGCCAGAATTGTGGGCTGGACGAGGATGGGAACCTGTGCCTTGGTTTAGCTATATTCTCTCTTTCTATTACACAGTGGGACTTGCTCTCTTAGCCTTCCCAGGGAGCCCATGTAGACACCTCTTCTCTCCCAGCACCCCCTGTCTCTTGTGGTCTTCCTCAGGACCCTCTCACAGTGTGCTCTTGAAGTCCTCCTCTCCCTTGTCCTTACACCTTAGATGAACACAGCCCACCTCTTCTTCTGGGTTGAAGATTCTGCTGCCTTATGCTTCAGCGGGATGCCAGTGGAACCTTCCATTGAGAGTTCAGATGTCAGCAGGGCATGGTGGGGGGTGGACATGTGAAGAGGTGGCTTTACAGTTTGATTTCTCTCCACCAACTAGACTCTGGCCATTTTTTCCCAAAAAGTCTCTGAAGAAAACATTTGGCACTACAAGAATCAATTCTTTCCTGAAGACCACAAATCTGAACCTAGGAGTGTATCCTCTGACCTATTCTGGGAGAATAGATGACTCTGGCCTTATTACTCTAAATTATTATTCATTTGCTTTTCTCCTGGCAGGGTCTTTAAGAACTATCATCTCCCACTGTATTAATCATGTGTTTTATTTTCTGTATTCTGAGGCTTTGATACCTGGGATCTTCCTACCCTAGAAAAAAACTGCTCTGTCCAGGGCTAGCCAATTTCAAGAAATAGTAGACAACTCTACAGTCAATGTGCTTTTCAAATATAAACCAACAAATCCAGAGCCCACACCCCATCCCCTTCCTTTATGGGCTTCCCCTACTCTGAGCCACTAGCCACCTGCCCTAATTATCCCAGGTGACAGACAACCAGGGACGACCCCTATGCTGCAGCCAGCTGGGTTTGTTCCTACTAGCCAATCCTAAACCCACTTACTCTGCATCCCCACCCATTCCGGTGGAAACCACAACAAAGGTTCTTACCCACAGTTTCCCCTGCTCCCTCTGATTCCTTGCCAATGCCGGTGTTTTCCTGTGTGGTCCTGCATGGTATACCTCCTGTTCCAAACAAATTGTGAGTACAATTTCTTCTTTCGTGACAGTCCTTTCTGTCTGTGTGTCCTACCACACCTGGAATTTGATTAAAATAAATTCTGGGCACCTTTGAAACAACCAACTCACTTTTCTGATGCCATTTTTCTTTCCTCTAGTCATATTCTCCACATGGTAGCCAGAGGGAAATTCCGCAAACACATATCTGAGTCCATCACTCCCCACACCCTTCCATCACATTCAGAATATCATCTAGACTGTCCCCAATGCCCACTGACCCCACATGTTCTGGGCTGCTGCTAGCTTCCTCTGGCTAAACCACATAAGGGTCTCTGCTCATTCTCTGTGCTCAGCCACACTGGCCTCCCTGCTACTGTTCCAGTGAAGCCAAGCTCCTTTGCCCCTCA
The DNA here is from genome assembly GCA_963574415.1 of Tarsius wallacei. Classification (NCBI taxonomy): domain Eukaryota; kingdom Metazoa; phylum Chordata; class Mammalia; order Primates; family Tarsiidae; genus Tarsius; species Tarsius wallacei. Next base: position 28,084 of record CAUYQG010226824.1, read on the forward strand.
TGGCCTTTGCACCTGCTATTCTTTCTCAGGCCATCACATGACCTACTTCCTTACTCTCTACAGGTCCGTGTCCAGGCTTCAGACACCCCACCCCCATCACATACAAACAGGCTTCCACATCATTTTTCTCAATCCCTTTGTTCTGCTTTCTTCTTCTTCATTAGTCTACCATCTGAAATCATATTATATATTCATTTGCTGCTTATTTATGATCTCCTCTCTAGAATGTGATCTGGACCAGGGCAGGCTTTTTCTCAGTCTTGCTTATTACTGCATCCCAGTGCCTAACACCATGTTGGACACATAGTTGGTTCTCAACTCATATTGTGTTGAACAAATGAGCTCACGCTTGAGCCCTGATTGCAAGGCTTCCGAGGCAGAGCACAGAGGTGATTCTGCCCACTCACCCCACCCCACCCCACCCCTGCCAGCTTTTGAAAATACAAGAAACAGATTCACTGTGTTTGGCTCCATCAAAGACAGGATAGTGTCACTTGCCCTCTCTACTCTCCATGGGGCCTCTGGCTATTTTGACTAAGATCCAGCTACATGTTTTCCTGAAATGAAACAGGGATTTCCTGAAATGAAAGAGGGAAGTTAGCTCTTAATCACCCACCAACTCTTTGTCTCAGGTGGGGAATCTCCAGGCCACCTGCTGCTTGCTAGAGAAACCCTGGAATACACCAGAGCAGTGAGGGGAGGACCCTGCCCAGCCAGCCATGAAACCATCTGTCTGTAGCTCTAGATTAGAGAAAAATCATGAAGCCTAGATGAGGGTTGATACTGAAGCTCCTGGCCAAATAAGGTCTGGGAACTACTGATAGATTTAATTTAGCCAGATTATCCCCCAGACCCCCACTACGATCACAAGAAACGGAGATGGTTGCACATTTATTAAATGGTGCCGAACTTAATGCTCTTTGCTAAAATGTTAATCACTCTTTCACTTGCTTAAATGTTTGTATCAAATGGTTAAAGTATCCAGGCTATGATGGTGGGCTCTGAGCCCCGGTAGGGACAAGTTATATTCAAGGAATGTTCAAATCAAGAAGTTGTTTTAAACCTAGGGTATTTTTAAGGCATGAAAATAAATTGTAACTTGTGCATGCTAATTGTAGCTACCATTTACGTAGAAAGGAAAATCCAGCAATTGGAAGTAATAATTACAGATGATGATGATGGTGATGATGACACTCATCTGACACTTACTATATGCCTGGCACTATTTTTTTTTGTTGTTGTTGTTGTTAAGTTGGAGTCTCACTCTGTCACCCAGACTGGAGTACAGTGGCCGCTCCCGGCCACCGCATCCTCGACCTGCTGGGTTCCGGCGATCCTTCCGCTCAGCCTTCCAAGTAGCTGGAACTACAGGCGCGCGCTACCACGCCCGGCTAATTTTTTGAATTATTGTAAAGATGAGGTCTCGCCAAGTTGCCCGGGCGGGTCTCAAACCCGCAGGCTCAGGCAATCCACTCACCTCAGCCTCCCAAAGAGCAGGATTACAGGCTGAGCCACCGAGTCCGACTTGCCTGGCACTATTCTAAGCACTTTATGTATAATATATAAACCCTCACAACAACCTTGTAAAGTATGTACTTTAACGCCATTTTGCAGAAGAGATCATTGAGGCAGAGTTGATAAGTAACTTGTCTGGGACCACACAGGTAATAAATGGTAGACCAAGTTGCCTCCCTCTAGACTGCTCTCTTGACCCCAGTGGCATACTGCCTCTACCATGTTTCCTGGAGGTACAACACCAGACTCTGGAAGGAACACAGCAGACTTGGCTCAGCTACACAGCTCAGCTAAGGGACAAAGTGATTCTCTCAGAGGCAGGTTTGTATGGCCATGCTTTCATCCATCTCATCTCTTATTTCTTGAGTGTACTCATGTGGACGCTAGGAGATGGAACTTATAGGGGTCCAGAGAAGGCAGATTTCTTAGACCTTTGCTCTGTTTTGCAGTCTCACATCTTCTCTTCCTTTGTAGTCCCAGGAAACCCCACCACAAAAGAAAAGAGGACATGAGAGTGAGGAACAATGCACTGGGTACCCCACTCTCCTGACATCTGCCCCGGGTCCAGAGTCCACTCCTATGAGGTATCCCCAGGGGTGTACTGAGCCCCTTGCAGGGGCATGTGGACTGATGGTGCACACCCCTTCCCAAATCAGTGACATCACACTGGTACCTTGAAATTAGCCATGGGAGGAGCATGTACACCATGAAGTCAGCAAATGCTGAAAATCAAGGTGTGTGTATGTGTGCATGTGCGTGTGTGTGTGTGTGCGTACGTGTGTGTGTGTGTGTGTGTGTGTGTGTGTGTGAGAAATCTGTCAGAAAGCTGGCTTACCAGCCCATTACTACACATGCCACGGGTTGTCTCCTCGAGAGACAGGATGACAAGCCTTGTGCCATGCTGCGTTCTCCAGGAACTGCATTTAGGATAATGCAGAGTACACACTTGTCTTCCCCTGCGATTCCCTCCAGAGCCATTATCATCTGTCAAGCAGAACTTTCATTATGAACTTTTCACTCCAAAAAGGCACTAAACCACCGAAGTCAACTGACTTATGGCACCCTCTGTCACAAGCACAGACCCAGTATTTCTTTAGATCTGCTGACTCCCTCCCCAGAATTCCCTTTCAGTCCCATTGAGTCCCCTACTCCTGGCGTCAATTATAGTTATGATTAGACCTGCAGTTGAGTCCCAGCTGTACTACAGTAGAATTCCCCTCAAGTCTCAGTTTCATCCTCCCTAAAATGGGGATTATGGTAATACCTAACCTCAAAGGATTGGCTTGAGGATTAAACATTTAAGTCTATAATGCTCACAGCAGAAACCTGGCATGAAAAAAGTTACTGCTATTACATTCTCTATACTTTAACGCTTGCCCGCTGCCTGTCCCTGTCCAGGCATGACATAAGCAGGACATGTGCACCATCTTCTTCCCTTCCTTCTGGATATTGATCACACTGGTTCCTTATTCTGGGAGGCCTTTCCCTGCCTAACAAAGCTCTACATGTCCTTTAAAACCTTAATCAAATGCCACCTTCTACGTAGAATCTTTGCCGATCCTTCCAACAGCAATTATGGTCTCTGTGCTCTCTAGGAGACCCTTGGGTTTCTCACATGGCAACATCACCTTTCATCTCCCCACCATCCTCACTTTGTCTGAAAGTTTGATAGAACGCCACTTCTTTGGGCTAAGGTATAGACAAGTGTTGTGAAAAACATAAATGAGATCTAGGAGGGATACACATTTTTTCTACATCGAGGCATTTTCCAGTATTCCTAGCACTGATCAATTTCCCAGCCTTATAGGAACATAGCACGGGAGGATTCCTAGAGACCACATACTGAGTTGCACATTTCATGGAGGGAAAAATGGTGACCCAGGAAGCAACTTTGTTAATGTCACCCAGCTGGACTTAGAACTGGACTGCAGTGACTACCTGCCCAGTGTCCTGTGCACCTCACCAGGCTCCTAGAGGAAAAGACAAAGTCTGACAGAGGTAGGTTGAGGGACAATGGTCAGAGCATGGAGAGCTTCCCACGAAGGCTGGTGGGGTAGCCAGGAGGCCAGGAGAGCCAAGGGCAACACAAGGACGCGGGACTGAGGAAAGAGAGAGAGTTGGGCAGAAAGCTCATAACTTCTGGAGCCAAAGTCCTGGTGAAAAATGATCTACCTGCTTCATGCTTTTGTCCAGATTGGTGACGTCCCAATCTATAGCCCTGACCGAGCCACAAATGGCCACGTGCAGGAAAGCATCCAACTCTGAGTTCTTTCTCACTCTTTGATTTAGAATGTGGGCTTTTTCCATTTCCTCATGGCAACATGGGTTCCTGTCCTTGGAAGACATCCTAATGTCTAAAACAGCCACCAACCCCTCACCTCTCATCACTTTCCATTCTTTTGTTCTGCTGTGCTTCCTTCAGCTTCAATGCACTTCTCAGTACTTGAAATTCGTTCATTCTGTTTCTTTGTTTTCAGTCTGTTCCCCCATGAGAAGGAAAGCTTAAGGTTTAGGAACTTTGTTTTCTTCTAGCCTGTACTAGGTGCTCAATAAATATTGGTTGAATGACTGAATGAACAAAAGTCATGACCATAACTTGTTATATTAATAGAGAGTCTGTTCTTCCTTCCTACTTTTTTGGGAGATTCATTCTACTGTTTTTTTCTTAAGTTTGATGCTTAGTTCATTAATTTTGGTCCCTCCTGATTTTCTAATGTAAGTATTAACTTTCTAAGGACTGATTTAATTGTCCCGAGTGTTTTGATTTTGATTTTGTTTTTTTAGAGACAGGGTTTGGCTCTGTCACCCAAGCTGGAGTGCAGTGGCACAATCATAGTTGAACTATAGGGCTCAAGCAATCCTCCTGCCTCAGCCCTCCATGTAGCTAGGACTTAAGGCATGAGCCACTATACTGGGCAAAATTTTTTTTTTCTTTAAATGTTTTATAGAGACAGGCTCTCACTATGTTGCCCAGGATCCTGAACTCAAGCAATCCTCCTTCCTTAGCCTCCCAAAGTGCTAGAATTACAAGTGTGAACCACTACCCCCGGCCATTGTATTCACAAGCTTTGATTTACAATATGTTAAGTATCATTCAGTTCCAAATGTTTTAAGTTTTCACTAAGACTTTTATGACTCATAAGTTATTTGAAAACATGTGTGTATGTGTGTGTATACATGTTTAACTTCCAAATGAGTGGCGGTTTTCTACATTTTATTTAATATACTATTTCTAACTTTACTTGTGATCTTGTGGTCAATATGGGCGATTCCAATCTTTTGAAATTTGGCACTATAGTCTAACAACTTAGATAATTTGCATTAATATTCTATGTGGTTTAGGAATGAGGTACTTTTTCTAGAGCTGGATGCCATGTTCTCCATAGGTCTGCTTGATCAAGTTTGCTAATTACACTGTTCAAATTGTCTATACCCTTTTTTCTGGATGCATTATTATTATTTTCCTTTTCTATTTTATTTTTAGCTCTAACTTGCAAGTTAAAGGCTTTGGTCTATTCTTTCCTGCTTACTCTTTCTTTTAAAAAGACAAGGGCTATATTTACATTTCTAAACTCTGATCATGCCTCTCCCACATTAAATGCTGCTGTTTTGTAATATTTTAGTTATTTTCCTACACAAACTAGGCATTATTTTTATTGTTTTGAGCAATTTTGGTTTAGATTTGCCTGCATCTTGGTTCACCATTTCTACCTGTACCTCACACCTTTCATTTGGAATAATTTTCTTCTGCCCAAATAAATCTTTCAGAATTTTCTTTGGTGACAATCTTTCTGTGGTAAACTTTCTCAGTTGCGGTTTGTCTGTGAATGCCTTTATTTTATTCTCATTCTCTCTCTCTATATATATATAAACACATACTTTTTTTAATTAAAAAAAATCTTAAAAAATTTAAAACAATTACTATGAACCAGAAGACTGATCTAAACAAATCGTTCAGTCTGTGGTGATGTGAGACAAAGAGTTGGAAAATATGACAGAAAAGTTAAGATAAAAATAAGAACAGAATGAGGTCTGCCAATCCCGTTCAGTGGAATTTTCTCCAATGACAGAAATGCCCTAAATAGCCACATGTGGCTAGTGTCAAGTGTATTGGCCATCTCAGGTTTAATTGCCATCTAATCAGTGTTCCAGAAGGAGCTAATTAGAATGGGAAGAGACACTATCCAAGAAGATAATGCCGAGGCTTTCCAGAGTTATTGTTAAATAACAATATTTATTCTAGAAAGTACCCCAAATCTAAGTAAGATAAAAACAAATCTACACTCAGATCCATTACAGTCAAATTGCAAAACACCAAAGGAAAAAAAGGTTTTTATGAAGTAGCCAGTGAGAAAAGTCAGAACAAAGAACTGGCAGCTAGGCCAAGGCATGCTTCTCAACTGCAGTGCTGGGAACTGCTGCACAGAGGAACAATATCTTCAGTATGCTCAGAGGAACTTTTCACTTTATAAAACATCACCTTGCAAAACTACTTTTTTAAGAATGAGAATAAGGTGGGCATAGTGGCCAATGCTTATAGCACCAGCACTTTGGGAGGTCGAGGCAGGAAGATTGCTTGAGCCCAAGAGTTCAAGACCAGCCCAGGAAACAGAGGGGCTATTTGGACATAGACGTGCACACAGGGAGAATGCCATGTGGAGATGAAGGTAGAGACCTGAGGATGTGTCCACAAGCCAAGGAATGCCAAAGATTGCCAGCCAAACACCAGAAGCTAGGAAAAGGGATGGACTAGATTGTCCCTCAGAAGACACCAACCTTGCTGACTCCTGGATCTCAGGCTTCCAGCCTCCGGAACTGTGAGAGAATAAATTTTTGTTGTTTAAGCCTCCCAGCTTGTGGTACTTTGTTATGGCAACCTAACAAACTAAAATCCTGCCTAATGTCTCTAATTAGAAGGGCTGGCCCACCTGGGTCTTCTGTATAGAGATATTTCAGACCACATCTCCTTCAAGTGTCTGGAGTAAGCTAAAAGAGACAAAGGGAATCCTGTGACCATAGTTCGTTTCTACCCCCTGTGACATTCCCAGAATCAGGCAGCATTCTCTTCTATTAATATTGCAGTTTCACAGAGAGGTCCTGGAACGCAATCAATTGTTCTCCTTCAAAGTACTCTCTACCTAAAAAAGCACAATGTTCTTATTGATGCTGTACTTTTAAAATGTTCTAAAGTAAATCTACAGAGCACCCCAGCTACTCAGATCCGGCAATTGGTTAACCAATAAGGATATAAAGATGCAGAGAGATGCTGCTGACTTAGGCAAGGTCACATAGAAGTTTGTCCCAGAGTCTGGAATAGAATCAACTCTCCATTGCCAAGCATGGTCAGCAGCCCCTATGACCTCCAACAATTGACCTTGTCAATCCCTCAGATTATGGGTCAGTAGATACAGTCTTCAGGTCCAGGGAGTTCCTATCACCTCTTTCAACCCCATGAAACCCAGTTCCAGTCTCTCACAAGTCAAGAAAATAAAATGTGGTCTGTAACAAAATTCACCCAACAGAAACTTGAAATCATGCAGCCAGATAGAGATTTGCTGGAATCTCAGATCCTCCAGCAGAACCAGACTCAGCTCCTCAAAAGAAGTAAGATGGGCCTTTCTCCTATTGCCAAGTATACACATCTCCCCCCTTTCTCGAAGCGAAGCCCTTCTCTTTCCTCCCGTCCACGCTATAATATTAGCAAAAGGGAAGCTGATGCTCCAGAGAATTCCGAACTAAAAAGATTCAGATGCAGGGAAGAGGATGATCTCACCTTGGAAATGACACACCATCATGTTTGCCATATTTATTGGTAGTACAGACCACCCCTAGCCCAATGTGGGAAGGGTCTACATAAGGTGTGAACACTAGGAGGTGAGGGCCAGTGGGGGTCCTCTTGGAGGTTTGCTACAGTGGCTGATAGGGAGTGAGGAATGAAACACAACTTCTAGATGGCATGAGTCCCAAAGGTAGTTCTCTATGGCACCTGACTCATTGATCTAAGATACTATGCAACTAGCAACTATCACATCCCAGTTACCAAGAATGGGTGTTAGCACCCATGTCAGAGGGCTGCCAGAATGCAGAGCACCCTCCTTGGGCTTCTGGCCCTGACAGCACCTCTTCTCCAGCTAAGCTTTCCCCAGGCCTTATGTGAGACCTCTCAGAACAGTGTGAATGTCGAGGAAAGCGAACGGGCTGTGGTCTTCTCACATGCGTAGGCTCCGTTCCTACTTTCTCACCCATGACACTACAGCCAGAGGCTCTCCCATGCTATTGCAGCAACAGCTTACAAACCAGCTCTGTCCGAAGGGAAGGTGATGCCAGCCACAAAGGCCAACCACAGGTAGACTTTGAAACTTATGAGTAGCCCCTTTTTAAAAAGTGAAGAGAAACAGGTGAAATATATTTTAACCATGTGTTCTATGTAACACAATATAGCAGAAATATCATTTTAACATGTAAGCAATAGAAAAAGTTATGAGGTAGTTTACCTTTTTCTGTTAAGTCTTCATTTTTTTGGTAGTTTATACTTAAAGCACATTCGATTCAAGAAACAAATAGCCACGTGTCTAGTGGCTACCCTACTTCATCAGTTTCAAGTATTCCAAGAGTTTCAGGTGCACTCTTCTGGCTTCAAGTCTTGAGAAGGAATAAGATTTTGGAGAACAGACATCTTCTCCTACACATCTTGTGTATTTCCAGTGGGGTCCATGAAAGAAAGTTCTGATAAATTCTTTTTTTTCCCCATTACATTTTTATTGAGGTCAGTTCCCTGACTTTCCTTAGGTATTATTTATCCACCTGAAAAGATTCCCCCTCACTCCCCCTCCCGTTTGCCTCAGGGCATCTGTTTTTCCCCTCCAGTTTAAAAGGCAATTCCTTCAGAGAACCAAAACTGAATCAAGTATGGCCTCCTTGACACTCCACAAAAGGTTTGCCCAGTCCTCAGTTAACACAACTAGGACAGTGCACGGCACCGCTTGAGAACTCTGCTGTCTCCCCTACAAAACTGAATTATTTTAAAAAGAGGGGAATGTGCCTTATCTCTGGATACCCAGTACTTAAAGTGAACTTTTATTTGAGTATAATTACAATAGCAATTTAATTATCTTTGCACAATTAGTATCTGCCTCTCTTAGTATACTATAAACTTTATGAAGGGTAGGGCGATCTCTGACTTACCCCAGTGATTAACACATAGCAGGCACTCAATATAAACTATTGGATGGGGAAATGAATGAATGATTTACTCGTGAAACAACAGCTCATGCGTCCCTGGCACTTATTACTCTTGGGAATTCTCCCTGGAGCTAAGTATGGCTTCAGTATTGCAATACAAATCCACTCCTTTCTTTAGTAGAATTTTAGATTCCTTCTGCCCATTAAGTTTTCTACGTTATTTCACTTGTCAATATGTCTCCTTTTTTCTCTATTCCCGCCCCCCGCCCCTGCATCTTTTTTTTTTTTCTCAGAGACATGGTCTTACTATGTTGCCCAGGTTGGTCTCGAACTCCTGGGCTCAACAATCCTCCTGCCTAGTCCT
>CAUYQG010226831.1:0-52395 GCA_963574415.1 Tarsius wallacei
ACGCCTGTAGTTCCAGCTGCTTGGAAGGCTGAGGCGGAAGGATCGCCGGAGCCCAGCAGGTCGAGGCTGCAGTGACCGGGAGCGGCCACTGCACTCCAGTCTGGGCGACAGAGTGAGACTCCAACTCAAAAAAAAAAAAAAAAAAAAAGAATCCTTTCCTAACTTGTATGTAATGCTAGTTTCATATTGGGTTTCAAAAAGTATAATGAAGTAAATGGTTTACATCTCTCTCTCTCTCTCAACAAGGGGTAAATGACTATCTTTAGCACTAAATGTGAAACTAATCTTTCTACTAGTAATTATCTTCTAACTTTAAAAACAATGTCCTTAAATTATTTAATAAGTGTATTTCCAATACATCTCTAAGAACTACAGTTAAAACCAGAATAAACTTCATTCTCTGGACAAAGCTGACTATAACTTAAAAATCCCTAACAGTTTATAGGTATATAACTTTTAAGTATACTAATGTATCAGTCTAATTGTCCTTTATTTTTGGCTCATCTAATTTACAAACACAATTTCTGAAGTTTAACAGTATTTGTAATGGCAATGTCCAAAGCAATTTTGGCTGAGTAAAGCGCTATTCGCCAAACAAAAATGTAGTTGTTTGTGCAAGTTTAAACATTTCACAGGGCCAGCTGAGTTCATTTCAATCCTACTTACAACATAATTATTGGCAAATGAAATGGGCTAGGGGAGGTAGAGACAAGACATTTTCAAGCTTCTGAGAGATTTACAAAGCCAAGTTCTTCAACTATTGAAAGTAAAACTGAAAGGTCACAGACAATTGAAAGGTACAGGTTTAAATCTCAGGATTAAAAAGGGTTCCAGCAAGAGGAATATTTACAATAGAACAATGAAGAAAATGTTTTGTTACAGTCAGAAACATGGAAAATATGCTGTTTGAAATTGTTGGCTCTGGAATAAATAAAATCCAGACTTAGACTATTAAAAATATCAAAGTGATCCACTGTGTGCCAACTCCATTTTCTTCTGTTGTTTGTTATAAAGAAAATCCATTATTGAATATAATGCAGTTCTGGTTAAATTATCAAAGACATTTTCCGTATGCAAACTGTTATTTACCATATGCTATATATTCTTCTCTAACAATTTTCATACACTTTTATCACGATTCTATAGGTGCAGAATTGGAAGGAAATTTAGAGTTATATTTGTACCTCCTGCCCAAGGTACAAACCCCTTCTGTTAGAGTTATTTAGCTCATCTCTATTGAGTACCTATTATGAGCAAAATATCTTGGATGGCAGAGCAGAGATACAAAAACAACTTCAAGATGTTCATGGCCTTTTACGTGAAAGAACACATTCTCGTCCAATGGCTGCCATTAAGCCTAGACTGAAACTCTTCTATCTTGTGACATGGAGCATATCACAATGCAAAGAAACTCATTCTTTCGGTAAGCAGTTCTATAATTAGGACCGTGTGTATTAAACTGAGGCTTATATCAACTGACTCCAGTTTTGTCATCTAGAATAATATGGGACATACCTACTTTATTTTCTTCGGCCTAGTTCTTCAAAGATTTTGAGAAAACTTTCTTGTGTCCTGCATCCTATTTTTTCCCTCCCTTTTCACGCAGGAATCTTGTTTCCCCTTATTTTCACTACCACAAAATGCTTTACTGCCCTTAAGGATTTAAAAAATTATTTCATATCAACTGAATGAGCTTAACAGCTAAATAGTCAATACTGCATTTAAAATAAAACAGCCTTTTAAAATTATGGCATTCAGAAACCAAGAGTTATAACAATTGGCTCCAGTCTGGAATTATCCTTTCGTAATTAGACTAGCATTGACTAACAAAAGATGTTTAGGGGAAAAAAAAAGTTGGGACATCTAAGGCTTTCCAACACTGTGTGTATTTGGGGGGGGGGTGGACATGATAAATCTATAATGAAATTCATGTGCTTTAAGACGATGGTTGAACTTGGTATTTGAAAGTATTTAAATCTGAGATTTTAAAAATCACGAGATTAATTAGGCCATGTTTCAGAAGTGACTCTACAATCTAAATTTCTTACTAGCAAGTCAGGTTAATGACACCAGACTCAGCTATCTTTAATGAATAAGCAAGGGACTGACTCAGACGTGTTAAATTTTCTTCTAGTGGTTATACATTTAGCACCTTTATAAGCCATAACTAACAGACCCAGGATAATTTAAGACCAGGAGACTTTATTTAGCCTCCAGAATGGCCCCTCCAACCCCAAATACACGTAAGAACACCAAGCCAAGGGGTTAAACTAAAAAAAAGAAGAGATTGTTTTATTGTGACATTTATGACATTGACCCCTTGTTGACAGGAATGACCGAGGGTAATCTTGGCATATTGCACATGCTGCGATGAAGGATGCACTGGTAATCCTCTGGCGACTGAGGCTGTTTCCTGGTCCTCCCAGACCTCATGCACATGTGGGCCAGTCACAGAAACTTCATTACCACTTGGTGTATACATTTAACAAGTCTTTGGTCTTAATAAGCACCATTACAAACCCTCACATTAAGGGCATTATTATTCTAGTTTATAAATGGTTCAATGATAAAAAATAGCACGATTACAGTATACACACACTTAATTTACATGTAATGTATTATACTCATAACTGAGATAAGCTACTGAACTAACTTTGGTTGATTGAAATTAATGAAGTATTTGAACTGAATACTTATAATTTGGTTTCTAAATTGTGTAAATATTACAGTGCATTTATAAATCTAGTTTGAAAATTTACTAGCACCAAATAGATATTATAAATGGCCAACCTAGTACTTGTATTTGGAGAAGCAAAGTTTAAACATTTGAAAACAAACAAAAATAAAACAGAGTAGTCCATCAATTGAAAGCACATTCCTGTACGTCTGCTGGAAGGATGGCGTGTCAGCATAAATGGCCAACCCCCAATGGAAACACATGTCCCAGTTTTCAAGAATCAACACATTTGACAAGGTAGCTTAGCTACACACACAAGAAGCCTGAGAAAGTGGTTGTTTTGAAATAGGGTAGTCATCTGTACCTTGCTGTTGTGATACAAGAATAGTGCTTATTTATACAAATTTACGTGGTGAAAGATTGTACCTATGATATGAAGATTCTGATTGGGGGAAAATATAATTCTACCTATCTATATTTGTTTTTCTTTTAATTATTTGGTCTCTGGATGGTGAATTAATGAAGCAAAATCTGGATTTTCATCTTCAGATTGTCACCCAGTTCACCACTGAGGTAGTCTTTGTCATATTTGTCTTCTAGCTGGTTAAGTTCTTTCTTTTTATAAAGTGGAGTACTACTGATTTGTAATGAATAGGTTCCAGCCACTGGCTTCTTCTTTGTGAAGTGGAGGTAGCTGATCCCTTCCTTTTGGTTAATTTTAAAGAAACCATCTTCGTTTCCAGATTCAATCAAGTATCTGTTATGATTTGTCAGAGTTGTAAGGGCTGGAAGGAGTTCTAGGATTCGGACTTTGTTACTGACGTGGGAAATGTTGAAAGCAAAGATGGCTGTCTTCTCAACATCCCAACTTGCAAGACTCACATTGGCTTCTTTCTCAGACTGATCCTGGAAAGACACACAGCAATGTGTTAAATACAATGTAAATATGCCACTTAATTCTCACATTAAGGAAACAGTAACTCAAATCTCACCCTAATGCAACTTCCCATGTTGCATATACATGGGAAACGCATATTCAGAAAGCATTTTGTTTAAACCACAAATATATTAAACTGGAACATATTTGTAATATTTAAAAATACTAGACTGATATCAGAAAGAAAGGTTAAAATCTCTTGTATTTGGTGGTCTTCTCACACAGTGGGTCTCAAGGTGTGTTGCCTGAACAAGCCACATCAGCATCACCTGGGAATCTGTTAGACATGCAAATTCTCAATACCACCCCAAACCTATGAATCAGAAACTCTGGGGACATCTCCCACCAATCCATTTTAACAAGGCTTCTAGATGATTCAGATGGATGCTCAAGTTTGAGAACCACTGAATTATTTTTCTTCCAAAGACTTATCTCATTTCCAAAACCACAAACCCAGATGGGTTACAGCACCAATACGAAAAATCAGACTATTTCAATTTGGTTCACTGACGCAAAACCATCCCCTCCTTAGGACACACCTATGAGCCTACTTTCTGGCTGTGATGATCTGCTAATATTCAATGCTTTTCACCTGGCTTCTTGCTTGCCTCTCTGGGACCATCTGTGCTGGATTCTATGGGCCTGCAGCCAGAGGTCTGGGTGAATATCTGTGCATTTCTGAGTTGACTGAAAGGCTGCAGCAGCCGTAGGCAAAGGAAACCAGGCTTCTTCAGCTCCATGTTATTTTTGTCTGCAATCCAAGTTCCCTTATACTCCACATTGCTTTCTTCAGTAGAGAGCCTGTAGCTCTCAGAACTTGGCATCCCTGAGTAGGGAGCACTATGTCGCTTCGCTATTCTGCCCACTTGCTGTTCTGGATCTCAGACCTTATCCTTTCAGCAGACTTTGGGTGGGTGTTTGACTTTTTTTTTTTTTTTTTTGGCGAGACAGAGGAAATGAGCAAGTATGTGAAATCCTTCGAATGGCCACTCCCTAAAAGCAGCAAGAAACTCCAGAAAGCCCCACAGCCTCTTGTAAAATCAGCCCAGAGCTCAGGGTATGTCTGGACTGTTTCCCTGGGGAGCTTTTTCACACTATGGAACATCCTTGGAAGAAGCCACAGGAATCTGGAAGGCCTTTTCACAGTAGGAAACATCAGAAGAAACCACCTTGTGACCCACCTCGAAATTGGAGGCATCTGTTTCATTTGTGCTTCTCCGTTTCCTGCCCCGTTTGGGGTAGCCATTGATCTTACACTCGTAACAGGTCTCTGGAGAGAGTGAATTGTCATCCATTTCACCACTGACAGGTGGCTCTGGGTTTCCTCGGCCCATGCCCATTCCAGAAACACAGTGCCTGGGGCAGAAGGGAAGCATAAGAGTTTTTCATTAGAACAGGGAGACAAGGGAGGGGGTGCAAGAGCTCTGGTGAAGTCTGGTTCCTGCACTTGTGAGATTTAGCCCTTGGTTATCCATTGGGTGGTCAGCTGGTTCTGAGAACCACATTAATGTCCTCTGCGTTTGGCCTCTAATTCCCAGTTTCCTGAGTTTATTGATTTCTTTCTATCCCTCAAAACCCTGTTTTGCATATTTATTTGCCCCTTCACTTCCCAAACCTAACACAGAGGCATTTTGCAGTACTTACGCTGGGGAGGCAACACAAAGTGGAAACAAAAGAAGAATGGGATGAGGGAAGCCATGTGACTTAGGAGGTTAAATAAAAATGGGTTCTTCTTATGAGGCAGGCTCTATGGGAGTGAGTAAGGTATGAGACATCACTATTCAGTTTCTTGCATTCTCTCACTTCTACCACCACTCTCCATCACTTAAGCGTCTGAACAATCGTTCCTATTCTTTGACATTTCACTTTTGCTGATGCTACTGAGGATAGGAAGAAAGTTCCAGGTGATAATTGAAGGTTAATTTAGTAATAAACTGTGAAGATATGCAACATATAAAATGCATGTATCAGAGCTTGCCCAACTGTGGGAAATTGTTTCAAGTCATTGAAAAACCACTAGGGCCGTTGGCTCTGACTCATGTGAAGCCGGATAAACAAACCCATGCCCAAGAGAGAACTAGTTCAGCTGTTTTTCTTTGCCTTTCAGTTATCAAAGCCAAGTTATGGAGGGAGGCTTGCATGTTTCATAAGTACCTTGTTTTGTTATTCTGCTTACTATTTCAGAGGCCACTTAGAATGTGTATTTATCAAGCTCCTTTTTCCAAATGTGTTGAAACATTTGAATGGTCCTGAAAGAATCTTTATTTTGGGGCACAGTCCACTCTGGTGATTCAGAGGGGGTCAAAACTGTTATAAATGGGTAGATTTCTACTCATGGGTCATCATGTGGGTCAAATGTTATTGACCTGTTTTTCTGTAACAGTTGACCTGCTCTTTATAATTCTGCATGCCCTTAGGATTCAAAATATGATGCCAATGAACAGAACACTTGTTGTATTTCACAGTAATTTATGGGTTTCTAGTATTTTCCCCAATCTTGCCAGAGTCCAACACATTATCTTTTATCTTTCTTTATCTTGGAACACGAAATGTGTAGAAACGATATGGAAGCATCCTGTGTGTTATGTGCATGTATATGCATCCACATAATGACTAAACTATTAGGAGGTAAACCCCGAATTTGCAGGCTTTGGTTCCTTTCTCAGAACTCCTTTCCAGCATTTTCATATCCCAGGAGCACCACTTATAAGAAGTGTGACTACAAAATCCCACTGGCCAAAAGCCAGTTTAGAGTGTCACAATTTTTGCTGGGAAAAGTGGTTCTGGCATTAAACTATAAATAATGAGTCTACTGAGAGTCAGACACAAACATCTGGGAATCTGTGTCCTATTGCTGGCATTCTGTGTGCTTCCCATGAAACATTCTTTTACCTTCAAATTTACACAGATCCAAAATGAATCACTTGATGCTTGGGTGTCAAGAAATCAAAGACCACTAAATTAATAATTTTGTATAAGTGTATATATGTGTGTGAGTGTGTATATATATTCCATGTCTATGTGTTTCTAATTTAAAAAGTTAAAATGTGTAATCCCTCTCAGATAGCTAAAACTCAATGGATACCCAAGTTCAGATTAATTCTGCAGGAAAAAAAGATCTAAACTTTGAAACCTCATCACTGAACATTTAAATTATTAAGTAAAACAAAAATATACCTTCCTTGCCCCAAACTCTCACACACACACATAATTTGGAAAAATTTTCAATAATTATTTCAGCTCTCACATTTAATGCACTTTTGGTAACACTTAATGTAAATTCAAGTTTGAAATATAAAACATAATTTAAGATCCTAAAAGCCTCCTCAAAATAAGGAGTCTGATTTATACTAACAGGAGCTGGATAAGAAGGCATTTTTAAAGTCAAGATAGACTCCTTTCTGCCCCAAGAGAAGGACTGGATCAGCAGCAGCGTGTGGAGTGAGCCCAGTTCTGTCAGGGGTTGGCAGAGAGATGCACATATGGAGAGATGAATTGCTTCCCAACAAGATGTAAACATCAAGAGAATGAGATAGGGAAGCCATATGGATATAAAGATATAGTGATACCTTTAGGATGTAGTTTCATTACTTTGTTTGACGTTCTATGAATTTCCAGAAATCCAGATGCTCCATTTCAGATAAAATCACCTAAAGCCTTTGCCAAGCTAACTGGAATTAATTCAAGGACCACAAAAAGCATGGTTTTCCTTTACTAGGACAGGTAATTTAGAATTAAATATACTCAGTTATGTTATGAATGAGAGAATCTCTGACCATGACCAGGAGTAGCCGTGCTTACCCTTGGCCTATGCGGAAGTAGCCAGGTGGACAGCCACACAGGTAGCCACCCTCAGTATTGGAACAGCCGTAACTGCAGGGGGCCTGAGAAGAGCCACATTCATTGATGTCTTGGCATCCTCCGCTGAACTGTTCGTACTGAAAGCCGGCAGGACACATGCACTTGTAGCTCCCCAGGGTGTTGTGACAGGAGGCTCCTCCACAAATGTGAGCGCTGAGGCATTCATTTTCATCTGCAGGGAAAACAAGAAGACACAGCATATGTGACACCGGCCAAAGATTTCTAATGAGGAATCCAGGTTAGACCACTTGCTGCTAGCCAGCTGGCCCATGACTAGGCTCTCAGAAAGGTAAAGCAGGCAGAGGTGGCTGGGGTGGGAAGAGCAACCACAGAGAAAGATGTGAACATGGATGTGGCCTCTTGCTGTGCTGTGACTAAGCTGGGTGGATGAGGGCAAAGGCATCAGATGGAACATTAGAGGATGGCATCTGGAGGACCAGCAGACTCCAGGTCTTATTGGAAGCCAAGGCTGCTATCTTTGCTCCATGTGATCATACGGTAAAGGATTTGGGGCTGGTCGGAAGCTTCGATTCAAGGCTTGGGGAGGGAAGGAATTACATTTCTCTGTGCCCTTGCCCAACAAGGGGACAGATACCTCAACAACAGAGACCAACTCCTTTTTCAGGATGTGCAGGTCTGGTAAGGGCTGATATCCTGCCTGAAGTGTCTGCCCCACTTGGACTTCCTTTTCAAAAATCTGCAAAAGCCCCCAAGTACTTGTTCTGGGGGATGAATAGTGCCTTCTGGTATGTCTGCTCCCATCTCTGAATGGGTCCTTCCTTATTCAAACCAGCCTCCTGCCCAGAGTGTCTGTGCCCTGTCTAAGGCTAAGTGTGGCTGGAAGAGATTCAGTGCAGACTTCATGAGCAATAATTGGGGAAAACCCACAGGAGAGACAGATGCTGCAGGACTGGCTACGCACAGGGACCTGCCAAGTCTGATGGTGAGAAGCAGGAAAAAGAAATCTAACTTAAAAAAAAATCAACTTGAAGGGAGAAGACCACGAGTTTCTCATTATTTCTGATTTATAATTTTTGGAAATCTCCAATATATTTTTGTAGGCCTGCCTTTTTAGGGCAGGTTGGAAACTTGTTGGTAAGACATTTCTTAATTGCTGCAGCCCATTTTCAGGTACATGTTCATTTGAATATAGGAAGATTGGCCTTCTCCTCACTTAGCGAATACCTACTTCCAAAGGAAGAGAGGAAATGAGCACTTATTAGGTACCTGCTATATGACAGATAGGATACAGGTATCTCACATTCATTTACTTAGTCTTCCTAACAATCCTGAGAGATAGATTAAAAAAGTGAGGATCAGAAAGTTCTTCTGAGATCTCACAGGCAGCAAAAACAGCAGGGCAGAAATTCACAGCCAGGTCTGCTGGACTGCAAAAGCCAAGTGCTTTCCTTTATACTCTGATGTCTCTCAAGAGATGCTCCCACGTTTAAACTGGTACTTCCTTTCTCCTATAAGTAGTTTACCTTCTATGCTAAAGCAGATTCATTTATAAAGAAAAAATCTGTTTCTAAAAAAATATATCTTTCTTTTAAAAATTAGAAAACAGTGTATAAAAGTGATGGGGGGACAGGATGCTTGCTTGCATATATTTAGTATATATTCACATTTCCTTCCTTCCTTCCTTTTCTCCTTCCATTCTCCCTCCCTTCTTTCCTTTCCTCCTCCCTTCCTTTCTTCCTTCTTTCCTTCCCTCCTTCATCCTTTCCCTCCCTCCTTCTCTCCTTCCTTCTCTCTTTCCTCCTTTCCTTCAGCTATAGGTCTGTGTCCTTAATGTTGCCTGTCTATAAGATTCTTTATGTCCAAAGATCCTCAATTCCTCACTCAAGGTCACTTAGGCTCCAGAGTTTCTAAAATAGAAATAACTAAATATGCCGTCGTCTGTGTCCTTTTTTCCTTATTTTAAATTGGTGATGAGGCGTGCAATAGACATTAAAGGAGACCACTGGCATCAAGTTCTATGTCTACATCAAAGAGAGAATGAAGAGCCAAGGGTATTTACTCTGGTGAAAAGAACACCTCTGGGCCGGATGTCTTCTTCTTGCCCTGCCATGTCCACCTTTCACACTCTCCACTACAGGAGGCTCAGCCCCAGGAGACTGGGCTGTGTGGAGCATCAGTGGGCTCTCCTCCCTTGTTCTCTACTACCTGTTGGGCTCAGCCATCTGTTTCCTGCCAGGATTCTGACTAATGAAACCCAAAAGGCATGGGTATATAAGGAGGAAGGTCTGCCACTATATAGCTTAGATTTATTTGGGGAGGGGGGTGGGCAGAAATAGGACCAATGCTTAGAAGTTAGAGAGAGGAAAAGCTCATTCTTCATTCTAAGTAGTAAAGACATTTCTAAGTATTAAAGCTGTTTATACATAGATTGGGCTATCTTGGGAGAAAATGAGCACCCTTCAAAGTGTATGAAAGCTGAACTGGGATAAGTAGGGAGGTTAGAGAGGGGTTTATATATTAGGAAAGGTGTTAGACTAGAGATCTAAGGTTCTTTTTTAACTTTGAGCATCCATCAGTGTTACTATAAATATCTGTTGTGATTAGGAGCTCTACCCTTTCCTTTTGCATTCTTTTTTTATTTTATTTTACTTCTCCCCCTTCCCTGAGAATTTAATAAGGTTTAAATTAAACTTGCTTATCTGGGTTGGAGAGGTGGGCTGAAGTGGAGCACAGATGAAGACAAGAAACAGGCAAATGTTCGATGTTTACTTCTAGAAAGCAATGAAATCAGTGGTCCCTAAGACCAAACCCAGCTGTCTTGGAAGGGTGAACTTCTGTTTGCCCAGGAGTGTGGATCCAGGGAGGGCTGATCTTTGAGATTTGCTCTGTTCCTTGTGCATCTGGAGAAGTCATTCTAGTCCAAGGCAGTGCTCATTCTGGATAACTCTAATTCTTGAGATTTATGAGGGCAATTTGGGCTTTGGGGACATTAAGAACTCCAAGTCTCTTCTGACTTCTAATCAACTTATTTTTCCAGAATGTCCAGATAGGAGATGACCTTCATGGGACCAAAGTAGAATCTCCAGACAAGCAGAGCATGGCCTAGCCACCTCTATATCCCTAGCCTGAAGGTTAAAAAACAGGAGGATCAACTGAAGGAGTGACATACCTTTCCTCTTTTATATTTTTTCCCCCACAGCTCCAATTTTATTAAAGGGACCTACATAATGAAGACAGGCTCATATACTGGGTATATAATAAACTCACTCTGGAAGTTTGTGACCAATGTCAGAAACTGGTGATTAAAATCAAATACTTCCCCGAGCTGATAATGAACAAAGACATTTTTATTAAAAACAGACAGCTAGTCAGAGAGTTGTGCAGTCTAAACTTCAGTAGTACTGAGGTCACTTTAGTCAACCCCACACAAATATACCTCTGCAAAACTGTGTCTTGTACAGAATCAAACTTGATGAGAGAGACAGTTTTGATAAATAAAAACCCACCAAATGTTTCTTCATTTTTAATAAAGTGAACCATTGCCATGTGAAGCCTCACCCAGGAAGCAGTACAATGCTTTGAGTTTTTGCTAAATGAGACTCTGTGTCCAATAGTGTGGCAACTAGAATGGGTCACCCAAGCATAAAGCTTGCAGCAGTGCTCTGTAGACACTTGCTGAATGAGAAAAAAAAAAAAAAGTGAAAGTGACACTTGAAAGGCAGCCCTAAACCAGGAAATTAAGAACCTTGGGTTCTAGTTCCAGGCACTACACAGAAGAAACAGGCTAGGACATAGTACTTTCCCTCCCTGGGTTTCTGGGTCCTCATCAGTAAAACAAAAGGCTTGAGCTAAATGGCCTCTGATGACCCTCTAAACTCTCAGTGTTTTGATTCTTGATGAGCATGAAGAGTTATTTTCCCATGACATTGTGGAATCAAAGATGACATCATATCAAGTTAATTAGAGTCTGTCGATCTCCCTTAATTATCTTTTTTTTTTTTTTTGAGTTGGAGTCTTGCTCTATCACCCAGGCTGGAGTGAGGTGGCATGATCAAGGCTCACCACAGCCTCAACCTCCTGGGCTCAGCCGATTCTTCTACCTCAGCCTCCCTAGTAGGTGGGACTACAGGTGTACACCATCATACCTGGCTAATTTTTAAAATTTTTTTATTTATCAGCGAGGTCTTGCTATGTTGCCTAGGTTGGTCTCAAATTCCTGAGCTCAAGCAATTTCCCAATCTTGGCCTCCCAAAGTGCTGGGATTACAGGCATGAGCCACTGTGCTCAGCCTCCCTCAATTATCAAAATAACTTAGCAATCCTGAAAACACATGCTACGTCTGTACCCTGCCCCAGAGGTGTGTAGAACAGCTTCCGGCCAAAAGTAGCTCCGAATAGTCTCTGGCTGGCTGATATTATTTCGGTCAAAAGTACAGCTTTGTTGACCCCTGATGTGAACAGAACTCGGGTTTCGGCTGATGACTGACAATGCAGCAGGAGGGCAGGGGATGTTGGGAGTCCAGGAATTCTGGGGGCATTTCATTTTAGATGGTCTCAAAGCACCCATTATCATGATTTTTTTTCTTAGTTTGTTATTTTGCAAAGACTGTTATTTCCTTCTGGTTTCAACCAGGTTAGGATAATTTTTTAAAATTTATTCATTTATTTATTTATTTTGAGTTGGAGTCTTACACTGTCGCCCAGATTGGAGTGCAGTGGCATGTTCCTGGCCACTGCAGCCTCAACCTGCTGGGCTCCTGTGATCCTTCTGCCTCAGCCATCCAAGTAGCAGGAACTACAGGCGCACACTACCACGCCCAGCTAATTTTTGATTTATTGTAGTGACAAGGGCTCACCAAGTTGCCCAGGTGTGTCTCGAACCTGCGTGCTCACGCAATCCACTTACCTCGGCCTCCCAAAGTGCTGAGATTACAGGCTGAGCCACCGAGCCCGGCCAGGATAATTTAAAATGAGTATCTGTTGCTTCGATAACAAATTTAAGAGTTTTCAGAAAGAAAGTGCTTTTGCCTCATAGGAGCTGACAGACATGCATCTCACAAGTGAGGAAAAGTTACTTGCCGACACACTGGTTCCACTGGTAGTGCTGGAGGTAGCCCTGAGGGCAGCTGCACCTGTAGCCCCCAATGATGTTCTGGCAGCCATGCTGGCAGCGGTGGTTACCCTCGCATTCGTCCACATCTGAAAAAGAAGCAGAGTCACTGTGAGGCCACATCAATGCCTGTATGCCAGATGCTCTTTGAAGCCACATTTATCTGCATGCTAAGGCGAAAAGAGATTCTAATAAGAAATCTGACCCCTACAAAATTACTCTACCACCAAAAACTTCAAGAATATCTATTCTGAAGCCATTGTTAAGTCCAGGGAGAAAAACATTCAGAGATCCCTGGTAAAGTCCACAAATAAAAATGAAGGAAATTAGTGCAAAGCCCAAGGTAAACATAGGATAGCTCTGTAAAATATTTGTGTTTGCTTTTTTGTGCTAGACTTAGAAACCAAAAGGTATCAATGTCACAATAAAACCCTAAATATACCATTTAAACTTTTCATTATATATTATCAGAAGAGGTAGTCCTCATATGTTTAGTCCACATTGAGAAGATCCCTTTATGGCTCTGGACTCGATAACCAAAAAATTAATGAATCAAATAGAAGAATCTAGTTATTTCTCTTGACTTGGTTATTCCCAATTAGATTAAATTAATAACTGAGCAGAAAAAGTCTTGATATACTTAGGAAAGGCTAGTGTGATAGACACAGTCAAGCATGAGACAAAAGATGAATCTCGAAGGTGTGGGAGTCACACAAATGGATGTTACCCCATGCTCAGTTCTGCTATCTTGTAGAGGATGATGATTAAGGTGCTGACAGCCATGTGGGCTGCCTCCACAAGGATCCACCTGCTGGATCACAGCTGAGATTTCTACCCACCTTCACAGCTGGCGCCACTCTGATCAAGTGAGAATCCCCGCTGGCATTCACAGGTAAAGCTTCCAGGAGTGTTCTGGCAAATGCCCTTAGACCCACACAGGTTGATGTCAGTGGTGCATTCGTTGTTATCTATGAGAAGCAGTGAAGAGAAGTGGGGGTTAAAATTCCTCAAAGCTCTCTTTGTAGTGTTGAAAAGAAAGTAAGAAGGGTGACTCCGAAAAGGCAAAAATAAAACCAATAACTTTTCACATACGTGCGTGCGTGTGTGTGTGTGTGCGCGTGCGTGCTTGTGCATATATATATAATTAGCTTGCATATATATATATACATATATATATATATATTTGCTTTTGCTTTCTTATCCTAATAGCAGAAGAAATAACAAAATTACTACATTCCATATAGGGTTTTTCTCTCTCCCACGTACCAATGCAGGCAGTATGGTGTTGGGTAAATCCAGGAGGACATTTGCATGTGAAGCCACCAATGGTGTTAACACACAGGAATTGGCAGTTGTGTTGCTTGGTTGCACACTCATCAAGATCTAAAAGAAAAATGCAAGATGAGCCTTTGGGTCAAGCAGACAAGACGGGTTTAGAGAAGTCACTCCGATGGAGCAGCTGTAAGTTTTGATTTCTAAGTTTCAAATGATCATAGTCAGAACAAAGCCACAGCAAAAGGCAAGGAAAACACCAGAGGATAAAGGTTTGAAAGATAAAACTAAGTTTTCCATTTAGACATAATACTACTACTACTACTACTACTACTACTACTAATTATTATTATTATTTAAACCTTAAGAGAAAAAATAGGAGAAAGGAACTTAAGTTGTAAGTGGATGTATATACAAAAATTACAGTTGCTTTTTGCATTCTTAAAACCACATAATCTTATTGAAACATTTAATTTCCATTTTTCATCTTTTATCTGCTAGAAACTTTTGAGAACTTTCTGCCCTCACGGGTTAGAAAAATGCTGTTTGCTTTGTTTGTTACAGTTAATATACACAATGAGAGCGACTTTTGCTTAAATTTCATTATTTATATGAATAAATATATGGCTCTGAGTTATAGCCTCACACTGCCTAGAACTCACTATGACCCACAGATGCAGAAGAAGTTCCATGTTTGGGAAGAACAAAGCTATGAGCAACGCCTTCATTTAAGATGGTGAGAGTTTGTAAGTAAGTCTCTCAACCTCCTCTTCTCATGATTACTAGGGTTTGTGCTGCACAGGAAGACCTCAGGCGATTGCCCCTTATGCCATCCTCTATTACATGCCTTTCAACTCTCCCCCTTTCAGCAGACATAGGAAAGAGGTCAAGGGACCTACTTCTCACTCTTTCTGCTTCCACTCCACCCCACCTTAACCTTCCCTTACCTTCTATTTTCTCCTTCAAGTTTTCATGGCAGTACATGGCGACTCTTATTCTGCCATCTGGTCTACCTTTCCTTCTCCAACTCCCTCATTTTGAAAATTATCCTTAAATATGACTCACTTGTGCCACGCGCTCAATATGACATTCTTATTGTAGAGAAAGATGTTAACAGGAGTAAATTCACTTCAAAAGAATTTTGTAAAGGATAACTTCAGTTGAGAAGGGGTTTCTGGCTAGAGTTTTGCTGTTTCTTAATTTTGTGTGATAGTCATATCTCAGGGAAGCTCCTGGAGGGCAGTGACAGCCTTGTTTTGCAGAACAGAACTCTGCACATAATTTAATTAATTAGGCACAGTGTTCTCTGGGATTTGTGGCACTGATTATTCTGCAGCAGGGCTTTGCTGGAAACTTGGACTACACAGTTGTTGACTTGACAAACAGCATAAATGCACAAACAGAAAGCAGACAGTCAGTAATCAATGCAGAAGCTGCTCCACCGGAGCCTTAGAGAGCTGGCCCTGCCATCTCTGAGACCCTCACATATGGTCCCGATGGATCTCATGGGCCGTGCAGTGCTCCCACTGGTCCTCCATGATCTCCCTAGCCTTAGCCTCCCTCCAACATAGAAGGTGGGTCTCTTGGAGGCACCAGTCCCAGGGAAGCACCTCTTGCCCACAAAGCAGGTCTTTCAGCTTGCCTGTGGATGACTTACAGGCACAAGGAGCACAGCAATGTGTCAGAAGCCAGGTGAGTGGGCAACGGCAAATTTTACTCTACCTTTGCAGCTTCTTCCATCCTCTTGCAGAATGTAGCCTTTCGGGCACGAGCACTGATAACTCCCTTCTGTGTTTTTGCAGATAAAATTGCAGGGTTTGGGAGCCTGGTTGCACTCATTCAGATCTATGATTAAAGAGATAGAGTGTGACTGTCCATTTTTTAAAAAAGTCTATGTCTACTGGATCTAACAAAAATTCTAGTTTTGAGGAAAGAAGTAAACTTTGTAGTCTTTGATCATTATTCTGTATTTTCCTATGAAATTACACAGGCTTTAAAAATGTTTAGCTTTAGGAATTTCATTTTTTTTGGTCATAATCTATAATTTCCATTTGGAAATAAGCCATCAGAAATAGAGCACTTACCCACACAGGAAGTCCCAGTTATATCTGGAGTGTAGCCAGTTTTACAAAGGCAATGATATGATCCTCTGTCATTGACACATTCCCCATTTCGGCAAACGTCATGAATAACTTTGCATTCATCAATATCTGTAATTTAACCAATATAAATTGAAATGAGAAAGGATATTATAAAATTGGACAACATTAATATATAGGGGTCACTTCAGTATAAATATTAATAAATTGTGTTCCTATCTTATGGGCCTAAGAAATCAAACCAAAGAGATGAAACTTCAGATGTAGCGGTAGCTATATTGAAAGGCAAACCAATGACTTCATTAGAATATAGTTGATAAAATAATCAGGCTAGAGCAAAGCTTTAAAAACAATGGCCTTCTAAATGTATATTGTTTTTCTCTTCTGAGACCATAGACCAACCACCCCAGCTATACATATTTTGCTTCTTGCACCATCTCATCCCATCAAGCTTGCCTCCTGCTGATATCTCACAAACTAATCACAGCAGGAGATCCTTTTGACAAGGGAATCTCCTTTACTCCCTTAATATTGCATGTTCAAAATAAGGAGGAAAGTTGGTTTTCTGTTTTTAACATTCTCTTTGTTGTTTTTGAAGCTAATCTTGAAAAATCTCAA
Source organism: Tarsius wallacei (assembly GCA_963574415.1). Taxonomy (NCBI): domain Eukaryota; kingdom Metazoa; phylum Chordata; class Mammalia; order Primates; family Tarsiidae; genus Tarsius; species Tarsius wallacei. The sequence continues at coordinate 16,535 of CAUYQG010226831.1, forward strand.
TTTACACAATATTGGGAAAATGGAGTCAACTTTCCTACTCAGGCGAGGAGGAAAACTAACCAGGCCTCTGGGACGGATGAGAGGGCTAGGTTTTTGCAGCCTGCTAAGGAAAGGAGACCCTTACTCACAGCTCCACACAGGGAGAAAGACTTGGTCAATATGCACTGTTGAGCATTAAAGTCACTGTCCTCCACATTTTGATCCATCTATCCTTACTGCTTGGTAAGGTGCCAATACTAGTAACCTCCCATGTAGGTTAACAGCTCTTGTTTGCCAATCATTTTATACCAACAGCTGGGTGTGTCTGACCTTTATAGGTTTACTCTGAAGTGCGATTTAGCATGCCCTCAATGGTCTCAAAAAATGAATCTTTTTTTACCATCTCCTTTTTACATCTCCAAAAAATCATAAACTGCATTTGGTCATTCTATCTTATCTGTCTAGTTCCAGTTTTTTGTTTTTGATGCTACCCACTTCCATTATTTTGACTTCAGCCACATCTTCCTAACATTAGCACAGATCTTTCTTAACCTCCTTCTTCTTCCTTCACTTCCAATTTTCTCCCAAGGAGTTAAAAAAAATGAACCAAAAAACCAAGTCTCTCCTTTTTCTCACTCCTTTTATGAACTAAAAACCAACTGCAGCTACTGTGAATAGACATAGGAATCATCCTAGTGATAGCCGAGAAGTCTTCAGAGCCTTGAACACCTCAACAGCCTCCTCAGCACTCTCTAGTTACAGCAGTTTGTGCTTTTCCAGATGCAATTGTGCTTAATTGCCAGAATATCAGCATTATTTATACTTCTTTTATGCAATATATTTTAGCTAACTTTAAGAATTAAGCTACATCTTGGAGGACTGATTTTGGAATTTAATGATTATTTATTTCAATGTTTATCTAAAAAATTTTAAAAACTATATTCTGAGTAACCAATGACTAACTTATAGCAAACTTCTATTTAAAATGTTGAGGATTCCCTGGAATGCAGAGGCAGGGACCCAAGCACACACAACGTGATCAAGTGGACCAAAGGCACTTTGGCAACATGGCCTTGAATGTTTAAAACACCATAATGGAAAGTTTTATTTTTTGAGTTGTGGTCTTACACTGGAGTGTAGTGGCATGACCATGACGACCATGGCTCATGGAAGCCTCGACTTCCTGGGCTCAGGTGAGCGATCCTTCCACTTTAGCATCCCAAGTAGCCAGCATGATGGCAAATGCCTGTAGTCCCAATTAATTTTTTAAATTTTTTGTAGAGATAAAATTTCACTATGTTGCCCAGGTGGTCTCGAACGCCTGGAATCAAGCAATTTGCCTCTCTTGGCCTCCCAAAGTGCTGGGATTACAGACATGAGCCACTGTGCCTAGCCTCATAATGAAGAATTTTTATTGATCTCAGCCGTGCCAATCTAGGCATACCCTGTAGGTTCCATATTCTCAACTGTCTTTCATAGAAAAACAAATAGATTCCCTGAAGGTATTTTTGGACCATAAAGTACCCCCTCCATTGGTCACAAATCAAAACAAAATGAAGTACCTGCTCCGTTGGTCATGAATCCTCGGCCATGGGGGCAAAGTTTCTTGAAAGCCACAGTGCCCTGGAAAGGGCATATTTCACAGTGGGGACCCCAGCCTCTCCCTCCATCACAGCAGCATTCAGACTTGGTGACAGGGTTCCTGTTGCTGGAGCCGATTTGACACATGTTTTGTAGCACCTCTGTGAAGCAGTACCCTTCCCGGTTGTCTGGAAGGGACATTATATGGCAAAGAAGATTTTAGGAAATTTTATGGGCACAACAGGGTATTAAGAATTTGGTCAGATATAAAAACCAAAAAGGATGTAACACTTTACCCTGTGTGAGAAGGAGCGAGAAGGGAAAGCTGGAGACAGCAGGAAAAGAGAAAGGCTGACGTCTGAGGGAAACAAATAAGAAATTCAGTAAGTAGGCAGAAAGACATTGGTCTAGACAAGCTCATAACTCTATCTGCTCCCAGAAATAAGGGGCAATAGCCATGCTATAGAGAGAGGGGCAGAGAAACATACTGAAGTGGATCCTGATTACCAAGGGCTAAAAAGGGCAGCCAGGAAAGAAATTCCAAACAAGTGATTCAGTGATACAATTAGCAAAGGAAGAATTTAGCTGCAGGGTGGTGCTAAGCCCAATGGACAATCACAGTTACTAAGTCATCTCCAAAATATGAACATTTTTAATGCTTCCTCAAATTTTGACATTTTCTTTCATTTCAAATAAGAGATATGGGTTTCCAGCATCCCAGGGTGGAGGTGGAGGTTACGGAAGCATGCTGCTGACTGGACTCACCAAGGCACTCATCCTGGGTGGCACTGGCAGTGAACCCATCATTGCACTCACAGGTGTAGCTCCCACGGGTGTTGAGGCAGCGCCCGTTCTCACAGATCCCTGGCTTGGTCTGACATTCATTCTCATCTGTTTGGTTTCATTGAAGGACCAAAAACAAAAACAGTCACCTGACTATCTTATAGAAAGATAGCCTTCCTTCCTTCCTTCCTTCCTTCTTCCCTCCCTCCCACTCTCCCTTCTTCCTTCCTTCCTTCTCTCCTCCCTGCTTCCTTCCTTCTCTCCCTCCTTCCCTTCCTTTTTCCCTCCCTCCCCCCTTCTGTCCCTCTCTCTTTCTCTCCTTTCCTCCTTCCTTCCTTCCTTCCTTCCTCCCTTCCTCTCTCTCCTCCTTCCCTCCCTCCCTCCCTCCCTCCTTTTCTTATCCCCTCCCCTGCCCTTCCTTTCCTCTCCCCTCCCTTCCCTTCCTTCCTAACTTAGTTTGTGAATAGCTAACCTCTTCGCATGTTCAAAATTCAAAAGGTATAAAAAGGTATTTAGCAAAAGTCTGCCCTTCCTTCCCTGTTTCCCAGCCACCAAACACCCCTCCTGAGAGGCAACCAATGCTGTGAGCAATTTCTAATGTCTCCTTCCAGGGATGGATTATACATATAAAAGGTAATATATACATACTTGTATGTATATATGTGTGTATATGTGTGTACACTTCTGCTTTTTTAAAAACATAACTGATGTCATTTTATATACTTAAACATATATGGTAACATTTTATGTACACTTACATTTTTCACTTAATAAAATGTACATCTTTTTATATCAGTACATAAAGATGACTCCCAAAGGATTATTTCAAGTGAAGTGGAAAAAAATTGAAAGATCAACATGTTAAACAAATATAAGACTTTATTGGAATAATATCTGTAATGGTCAGTATTGACCTGGGAGAGTTTGTCTAGACTAATCTTCAGATTCAATATAGGTTATGTTTATTATAATATTTAAACAATATTAAGAAATAATAAACTATAATTCAGTTTCCTAGGTTTTAAAAAATTAAAATATCTAGAGATTCTTAGAATTATCTGATGATTTGAAAGTAGTTCGGAGTCCCTGAGCTGAAGATCTCACTAGGAGAGGCAGAGAGTTGGAAGGTGACATCCGGAGCAATGTTAAAATAGATTAAAATCCCAATGGCCAAGCCACCCCCAGACCAATTAAATCAGAATATCAGAGGTTGAAACCAAGCTCCCCAAGTGATTCTCAAGTGCAGCTGAGGTTGAGAGTCACTGATCCAGCAGGATCTCTGTGTGTTCTTTAATCCAGATCCTTTTTTTCTGTGCTTTTAAAGTCTGCTCTTTAGTTATTGTTTCAATCTATATCTTACACAGTAAGGGAAAAATGAGATTCTTAATTTTCTTGACTAACCAAGCATAAAATATACTTTTAGATGTCATTCACTTTTAAAAGGGAAGAGGATACAATGTGGGGATTTTCTATTAATTTATTCCTGCAATTATCATCTAAGCAGAGATCAGGAAACGTTTCTATAAGGGCCAGATAGTAAATATTTTAGGCCTTGTGGGACACATGGTCTCTGTTGCAACAACTTGGCACATGCTTTCTATGGTATGAAAGCATCCTTGGACAATATATAAATAAAATTTTATTTATAAAAATGGGTGATGGGCTAGCAGGCTGGAATTGGCCTGTGGGCTGGGGTAGTTTATAAACCCCTAGTCTAAAGCTGTAGTTCTCAATGCTGGATCCATGTTAGAATCAGTGGAGGCACTTAAAAAAATACCAGTGCCTGGACCCCACTCTAGACAAGAACAAATTTTTCTGGTGGTAGATCCCACTGGTTTAGAGATACTCCTGGTTCAGAGGAACCTGGCATTTGTACTCAATGTCAGGGCACTAGGAGCAAAGTTGAATCAACAGGAAAGCATTCCAGTGTGGTGGAGATAACTGACCCCCAAATCAACAAAGACTCCTTTGCTGACTGAAGAATAATGGAAGGGAAAAGAAGAAAGGCAAGCAGTTCCAATCCTGGCAGCAAATGGGTCAAGAAAGTAGGGAAAGGCCAGCTCAGAGGGAGAAGTAACATGAGGTAAGAGAGGCAAAATGGCTCTGGCTGAGAAGAACACACCGCCACAAGGACTCAGCACCCAGGTTCCTTTTGTCCGCTGTCACTTCTGACTCCCTAAACTTCTTCCCCAGGGATCCTCTTACCTATGCAGCCTTCTCCATCGGGTCTCCGCTGGTACCCGGGTCCACAGATGCACATGTATGTGCCAATGAGGTTCTTGCATTCCATTTGTTTTTCAGTACAGTCGTGTTTTCCCTCTTCACATTCATCCTCGTCTGTAAAAAAAAGTGTACAGTCACAGATTTTTCAAAGAAGTTGCCTTTACCTGTCTTGTAAACATAAAATGGTAGTTAGTAACCCATTTTCATCTATGTTATTTCAGTATTGGTCTTACTTTCTTTTGCTTTGTCGAGTGTTGAGCCCCTTAAGGAAGCAAAGGAGTCTCCTAACCACCTTTGCACTTGAAGAAATTGCTCCCTAACCAACTGATTACCTCTTCCAGAAACATAATTCTAATCATGGCTTTCTTCTATTTCCTTCCTTTATTTCTTATATTCCTTAGTCAAAGCATAATTTCTAATTATTTTTGGCTAATTGAACCTTATATAATTATAATATAATGAATATATCATAATATGAGAATTATAACAGCATTGTAATTATAATATATGAGAATATAATAATTATATCAGTACTACCATCATGATGACTTATAGCAGAATAATAAACCAAAGCTTCCATTATCCAATAATTAGAATACAACATAGTATATAATAATATATTAATTTAATATGATAATGTTAATAAATATGACATAATATTAGAATAACCATTACAGCTGGGTACAGTAGCTCAAGTCTGTAATCCCAGCACTTTGGGAGGCTGAGGGGAGAGGATTTTCTGAGCCCATGGGTTTGAGACCAGCCTGGGCAACATGCTGAGATCTTATCTCTACAATAAATAAAAAAATTAGCCAGGTGTGGCAGTGCACGTATGTAGTTCCAGCTACTTGGAAGACTGAGGCAGAAGGATTGCCGGAGCCCAGGAGGTCGACGCAGGGATGGCCGTGAGTGTGCCACTGCACTCCAGCCTGGGCATTGTAGTGAGACTCCAATTAAAAAATATACATATGTATATATAATAAAAGCTTTGGTTTTTATACTTTCATGAAAAGTCAAGCATCCATTCTCTACTGGTTCTTCCTTCATCTCCTTTTTTCTGGGGTTGGTTGGGTCTTCTCAATCTTTACTTTCTGCCCTACTGCGTTTCCTTTTTTCCTTATTATTCCCTTTTCCATGCTCTGAGCTAAGAAACTTAGAATTTATCCTAATGTGACGAGGCACTCTCACTTAGGAAATCTCCTCACCCTCAAGCAAAATTGTATTTAAATAGCCATCTTGAGTGAACAGGTGTCTGTCTGCTCATTGAAGATCTTGGGAGAAAAAAATCAGAGGTCTTTAAGGACAAACTCCATGATTACCCAAGTTCATATCATAGAGCCCAGTACAGGGCTTCAGTAGGCATTTTTATTTATTTATTTATTTATTTTTAAATTTTTTTATTTTTTTGAGTTGGAGTCTCACTCTTGCCCCAGACAGGAGTGTAGTGGCTGCTCCCGGCCACCGCAGCCTTGACCTGCTGGGTTCCAGTGATCCTTCCGCTTCAGCCTTCCAAGTAGCTGGAACCACAGGCGCGTGCTACCACGCCCAGCTAATTTTTTGATTTATTGTAGAAATGAGGTCTTGCCAAGTTGCCCAGGCAGGTCTCGAACCCACGGGCTCAGGCAATCCACTCACCTCAGCCTCCCAAAGCACAGGATTACAAGCTGAGCCACCGAGCCTGGCTTCAGTAGGCATTTTTAATGGAAAGGGTTTAAAAAGTAGATTTCATGTGCTACCCCATTCTTGAAACAAAATATTCTTTAGTCAGGGGGATTCCCTCCCTTTGTGTTCTCAGAGCATTTTGTATATAGGAGCAACACATTTTGTATATATAACCACTACAGCATTTATCACACTGATTGTGATATTTTATTTCTACCTGTTTCAATCTCTTCATATTGAGCTTTCTGAATGTGTGGAAACATCTTTTTTCTCCCCCTTACATCTTCACATCTGGTAGAAAGACAGGCATGTTGTGGGCATGTAATGTACTTCAAGCTACAATTTAGAGGAAAACGTGGCATTGACAACCCCCATATTTTCCACAGACTACATATGTTTCCCTATTAATGGAAGCTTGGGACATGTCCCGTTATGGATAGAGTTAGAGTTTCCTGGCTGAGATGACCGTGAATATGATGTCTCACCTTTGCACATCCTCCTGTCTTCTCTCAGAACATATCCAGCAGGACATTTGCATTCATATGATCCATAAGTGTTTACACACCGGAAAGCACAGAGCAGAGGATTCTGGGCACATTCATTTATATCTATAGCAGAAGGTAGTAGGAAAATAACGGATCATGGATGTCAACAACAAAAAAAGAATCTACTTTTACCAAAGTTGAAATGCTCCATTGTCATAAACACAGATGTACCAAGTAGTTTCTGATTTTAGGAAATTATAAAACGATTGGGTAGTTTATATCTTGTATAAGTAGGGTGACTATACAACCTGGTTCTCTCAGCACAGTCCCGACTTATGCTTGCAGTCCTGGTATAATTATTATAACTACTCATCGATGGATGAGAAGTTATAAGTCACTCTACATATAGAGGGTTTTTCATAAATTCTGGTTTTGAGGGTTCAGGCTGACCATTTGCTACTTTCTATATTTATAAGTCTTGAGAATCAGACCCCATTCAGTCAAAACATCTGTGGTAAGAACAGAAGCTGACCCCTCCAATATTGTTCACCACCTCCCCTTTCCTAGCCAAAGAAGCTCCCATGAAATAACTGACTCTTCTGCCCAAGAAAATCATTTACACTTACAGAGATACTTAGTTCAAGCCTTAAATAGATGAGAACAACTTTACCTTTAGTGGGCAAAAGTGATCTCTGTGAATTACAGAGTTTGGAACCATCAGAATGAATTTTGGAAAAGCAAACTATGATGTTGTTCCTCAAGGCCAGTGGTGCTGACTGAGAACATGAGTGGGTGTCTAGATCATGACTTAGTCACAACCTCTAAAGATTCACCAACAACTCTGACAATGGGTGTGGATGAGTCATATCTCTGATAAAGAGCTCATTTTGATACCAACTTTATCCTCTACTTCCACTTCTCCTTCATTCTCTTCTTTGGCCAGTGAATCTCAACTCGAGAGTGTATCAGATCACCTAGAGGGCTGCTGGGCCCCACTCCACTCTTAAAAGTTTTCTGATTTAGGAGGTCTTGCATAAGGCCAAGGAAAACCTGAAAATGTACATTTCTATTTCTAACAAGTTCCCAGGAGATTCTGGGGCAGCTAGTTTAGGGACTACCCTTTGAGTGTCACTGTTCTAGACATTCCTTCCTTTTTTCCATCTTTCCATAGCATTCTACCAGGTTTAATAATGGACAGTTTCCAGAATTTGTATCGAATAAGGGACCTCTTTTGTTGTGATTGCCTCCAGATGGCTACAGGATGTTGGTAGTTATCTCAGTGTGCGGATAGTTTTATGACTAGAAAAGAAGAGAAAAAGAGAAAAGGAAAAAAAAAAAAAGGAGCACACGAGATGAAGAGGAAGAAGGGGAAAATAGAAAATAAGAAAGACAGTTGTAAATAAGACAAGAGTTGTATCCAAATATAAGCAATAGAAGACACCAACAAGAACTCTGTGATATGGAGTAACTTGTGCCATGAGCCAACTACATCTTTCTCGGATACTTTATGCAGAGAGGTTACACAGGGAAGAAATGATGGAATGGTCCATCAGGTTCAGATATTCTTTATTCTCTACACCCTGAGCAGTATTTAATACCAAAACTTGTAATCACTAACTGTTCCCATGATCAGTAAATGTAACTAACTGTTCTGTGTTTAAGAGGCTTACCTTCACATGTCATCATGGGACCAGGTTCAAATCCCTCCTCACAGGTGCATTCAAAACCTCCAATCACATTCTTGCATGTTCCATTTCCACAAGGATTGCCCACAGAGCATTCATCAGTATCTGCAAGTGACCAGGAGTATATCCAAAACATGATTAATTGAGATAAAATAGACTTGGACTCAGATAATACCTCTCATCCTATCAGAATGCTTTGATCTGTAATGTCTTTGTCAATTCTCATTCTGTTCTTTCAAGAAAGGAGTGCACAGGAAATTGGACTTGCTGTGAAATTCGACTTGCTCAGTGACAGTGAAGGTGACAGTATTGGGATGTCTAGTCCTTACAGTGTTCATCTTCATGAGCTCCTCTAGCCTCCAACATTATGAAGAAGTAAACTTTCTACTGGGAGTAGGTACTTTAAGGGTTAAAACAAGGCTCCTATCACCAGTCAAAAGTCTCTGGGTGTTTAAAGCTAGAAATACATTCTCAGTTTGGCCTTACATTACATCACTCTCCAAGAAGCCTTAAACGTGATGGATTTTTGCCAGATATAAAATAGAAGACTAAACTTATGCGAAATAAAAGACCAGAGTTTAAGCAAAATTAATATACTGAATAAAATCAAGATTCAAGTAGATTTAGTTGAAACCAGATGGTGTACATTAGGCAGAGGAAAGACTATAGAAATATGTTTAGGTTATGATCTCTCTAAACCACCATGAAGAGAGAACAAATCTTATCAAGGATATATATATATACATATATAGAATGCATATACATATATATATGTCTTCTAACCCATCCACCTAGAATACTCACTGTTCTTATTTTGACACACAACCCCACATTCCTTGGGGAGAATACCTTCCCTTGAGAAAGAAAAAATTTTGAGAAATAACATTGTTATTTTAACTATCTAAGGCACAGAAGAGTAATGACTGTTGTCAAGGGGTAACATCTTATGCTGAGGTTCTGAAGTCAGAAAGTGAAGGTGGTAGAGAGATCCTAGGCAGGAAGGCTCATTTTGTATGTACATAGTAGCACTAACTGAAGATTCCAAAGGGAAAACACTAATGAATTTGCTTTTGTTCTACTATTAAATCACATTTCACTGTCAAAAATATTATTTCTCCTCCAAGGTAATAAAAATCCCAGTATCACTGATTTTTAGAGCTGCAAGGGTAATTAGTTATAAATTAGTTTATTTGCATAACATTAAATCCAAAGGCCTAGAAAGGCTAAAGAACCCGCTTAAACTCCCACAGTCATGGCTGGGGCTGAAATCCTCACACCATGATTTTCTGTATGGAAAGAGCACTTTCTGATCTACCCAGACAAACCTTCAGCATTTATTGCAATATTAATTAGTTTACATTTAATTGCTTTCCAATTTTTAGATAACTAACGTAATACTTGCATTTAACTTGGAGTTAGTGATTTGGGGCAAAGGTCAGTTCTTTGAAATTTTAATAAGCAGGTTAAAACAAGAGGAATTTATACTGGGTAGATAGAGTTTCTTGTTACTAAATGTAATAAAACCCAGATAAAGTTTTTACTTTCTAATAGAATAAGCTTATGATCATTAACAATATTTTAAAAATATTCACAAAGATTTTCATGAAGATGTTGTCCTTTCTAGTATTTCTTCTAACATGTTCAGTGTCTGCCTTCACCATTACACTGTAGGGTTCAGGCAAAAAAAGGACGTTGTCTGCCTAGTTCATTACCATTGCTCCAGAGCTAGAACAGTACCTGGCACCTAGTGGGGACTCAGCTAGTATTCTAAATTAATGATACATGAACGAATGAACAAAACTTACATAAGTCCCATTTTGGGACTTATACTTACTAATGTGAATGTGTATAGTTTAAATTCTGATTTGTAAAATGCTAGTGGAAGAAACCAACTTATGACTCACCCACGCACTCGTTCCCCTCTAGAATATAACCAAAGGGACACTCGCAGCGATAGGAGCCATCTGTATTGATGCACTGCCCATGTTTACAGACATCGGGTTCTTTGCATTCATCCATATCTTAAGCAAGGAGGAAAAAAATATCATCAATAACAAGGTACTTTTTTAAAAAAACAAAGGTAAGTTATCATTTCCCCATTTAATCAAGTGAATATCTCATATTATGACAAAATAATATAATTGTTATCTAACTGAAATTAAGAAGTAGAGCTTAATTTTTCAAGGTAGAGAGAATTAAGAACAACTGGAAAAAGAGTAAAGAAAAGGCTGGTTGAGAATACTGAGAAATGCTGAAAATTCAGCACAGGCTACTGACCAACTGCAGAATCGTCAGGTCCTACGATGATCCCACTTCCATAGGGACAGATCTGGCGGAAGGCCTCTACAGTGGAGACACACACTCATTAATAGACAGACCAAGCATTTTTGTGGTACAAATCGCCACATGCTGCACATATTGATAAGTGATGAATAAGACAAGCCCAGAAGCCAGAGGAAGTTAATAAGACTTTCAAAGATATTGTGCCTATTCCTTGGGTATGTCTGACTCATAACACAATTAAAAAGAAAACAACTACCTAGCTCCCAAGATAAAACAATTTTTAATGACCATTCTAATTAGACTTACAATGGAGTCAAATTGTCTTAGTGTCTTTAAGGCCTACAATTGTACTTGAGTCAAGGCCTGTCTAACTTACATGGCCCAAAGACAAACACAGATGACAGACATACCATCAGGTTCAGTGGGGCAGAGCTCGCAGGGATCTCCCCAGCCTTCTCCCTTCAAGGCACAGCAGCATTCCTGCTTGGAGTGATTTCTGGATTTGGGTGATGAGCACTTCCCTCCTTCAAACTTGGCATAACAGTAGCTCATGCGTAAATCTGCAGCATAAATTTATGATACTCTTCAGTTGCTTTCCTACTAAATCTTTATTGTACAACAGTGAATAAAAATTTATCCACCACGTAATATATGTCCTCCTATCATTACCACAGCAATAACCCTAAAGTGATCCTAATAGTATCTGAGCTGAGATTGTTCAAGCCCTGAGTAACTTTTGTAGTGAGAGCTGATAAAACCTCTGTGATCTTAAATTGATAACTTCTCATTTTAACCACAATTTCAAAACAAGCTGATGTGAATAATAAAATCCAACACAGTCAGTTTTCAAAACTGACATGTGCCAGTGACATCAGGATTGGAATGTCTGGAGAGAATCATTCACAGCATCCCCTCATTGACACTCTGCTTGCATGTGTTTTGTATAAGATTGAGTGAGCACACTAGAGTAAGGAACACCTCCTAGTTCCAACAGTGACTTGTGACATCACACTTTGTTGTTACTCTGTGTTCCCTAAGCCCTAGAACCAAAATATAACCCCAGAACACAGGCAAAGAACAAATACAGAAGTGGTAACTTTGTAGACTGGCAAAAATACAATAAGTGGGTCAGTCACTGAAGCAGCTACTCATGAAGGTGCTGAGTGCAAAATGCAAGTGGGGCTTTTTGCAGATTTTACACACACACATACACACACACACAATGTTAAATGTAAACAGAAGCCTGTTTAGCTTTAACAGAGAGTGTGAAGGAAAGAGGAGGACAGGGCTGTGGGTGGATAAGAATAGAACATTTCTTTAATATTGATTATTGTTTGGTGACTCCAACAAGGAAAATGGAATCTATTTCCTACAAAGTGGTCCAACATTGCTTGACATAATTTTGGAAACTGACTTTGCCGTTTCTTATAGAACAAATTGGGTGACTCTAAAAAGTGAGCTCATTCAGGGGTCTGGAGTGTGTTTGCCTTCAAACTTGACCTCTAAAGCCTTGTAAAACTCCTCTCTCATTACACAGAGGCTAAAATCTCCAGGTTTTAAAGAAATACTTTCATATCTACTTCGTATGACTCTTCTTTCTTTATGTCTGCCCGGCTCTGCCTTTTTCATTCTCTCCTATCACTATTTCTCAGTGGCAGGAAGCATAATATCATAACCACCTAAGCATGTCTGTTAAAACAATTTCAGCAGCCTTTATTTCATGACAAAGGAGATAATGTAAGGATAACAGAGTTGCCAAAGATAATCATGAATTGAAGTTTAAAGTCTCTCTCTCTATTCTATTTACCAAGTCCTATATGTCAACTTCAGTTAGCTTCCCCAGTGAACTTGCTCAACACTTCATGGCTACCAACTCACCCAGGTAAATCATCTCTCTAGTGTCTATGGCATTTCTCCACCTGTTGTGACTAGGATCTGGCACACACCTTTCAGTGAAGTATCCTTCTGAAGGTCAAGAGCAATAGAAGTCAGTCCTTGCCCTGCAGCCTATCAATGTGTGCTTGGTTGAGAAACTTCAAGATTTAACAAATTTTTGTTTCTTGGAGGACACCTTTATCCCCCAAGTTCTTGTCATGTACAGCGTTTTGCATTTATCAGTCTTGTTTTTATTATTTATACCTACATCTGTCTTAAGATACGTGATTACTCACAAACATATCTCAACAAATATATTAAAACCAAACTCTTGCCTTTCTTTTTTCCAGTCTATAGTGTTTCTTTTAAACCTAGATACATGCATGTTCTAATATTGGTGTATTAAAATTCTCATTCTCCTTTTCTTTAAATGCTGACCTAGTTCCAGATCCCAGTTCTATCTCCTCCCACCATTCCACCCTACCCTACCCCACAAATCTTGGCATTATACAGAGACTCAAATGCATGAAGTTTTGAGTCAGCCTAAGTAACAAATTTCCCTTCATTGAACTTTACAAGTGGGAGTGGCTCATTTACACCTGTGGTCTTCAGGGCCAGGATCTGTCCACCTGAGTTCCATGGCATTTGTTCCTTTAAAAACATTATCCATGGCTCTGTGGAATGTTCTCATTCCATGGGCAACAGAAGTCTAACTCCTAATTTGTCATCTTACAAGAAAAACCCAGTTCTCAATTTCCTGGCTCCAGCAAAACCTGCGCTCTGTAGGAGATTTACTTTTGCTTGTGGTGATTCTCTAGAATTGGTTTATTAATCAAGGGTGCCTTGTGCTGGAAAAGAGAGCTGTGCCTGCCCACATACTTTAAGTAGGACTCGCTGGGATGCCTGTTTACCAGTACATCTGCAAAGAGCCCTTAATGACCTCTAAAATTTCATCAGAACTACAAAAGTCACTTTCCCTGCTTGCATTCCTTAGTCCTGGCTCTGCCTCCTGGAGCTGAGCATGTGGCAGGGCTGTTCACAGCTGGGCTGATTCTTCCTGCAGTGTTAGCTTGCTCTGTGACAGGCCAGTGCAAATTGAATTAATAGCCTACAAGTTTCCTCTGGCCTGCCACATCGGCAGATTCACACCTGGTTTCTCACTGCTTTCTTTCCAATCTCAGGTCAAGCCAAAGGCACACAAAAACAAGAGAGTAGGAGTTTAGAATGTATCTGGTTGGTCTGCACCATGCAGAATATCTGTTTGAATCAAGCACTACCCTGAAACTCACATAAGCTACCTACAGGTTGAAACCAACCAAATAATTCTCAACTCTTCCCTTCAAACTTCCAAAATAACCAGTTGGGACATAAACAGTTAATCGGACAATTAGAATAACAGTAATCAAAGTCTACAAAGGACTCAGAAACTAACAAAGCTTTGTCACATACTCAGTAAGACTGGTTGGGCAGGTAACACATATATATTGTTTAAAATGAGGAAACTGGACTTTTGAAAGATTAAATTACTTGCTCTAGGCTAAAATCAAAGCTGGGACCCCAAATCCAATTTTTGGAATCTTAAATGATATCTAATGCCTCCTCCATATTTCCACACACAAAACCCAGCAACCAAAAAAATCCTCAATCTAACACCAAAACAACAACAATAATAACTAAACAACAAAAAAACGCTGGTAGAAAAAAAAAAATACATGTGTTTGATCCATCCCTCTACCTCCTAATTCATTAAAATAGTTTGTATATGTAGATAGCCACACACAACTATATTGTTTAGAAAGTCTAAATAGTTTTCTGGGACTTAAGTACACACTGTTATGCTGAAATTCGGGCTCCTTCTGATTTTTTTTAAATTGGAAAATAAACTGGCAAACTCTTGAAAATCCTTACTGAAACAGTTGACAAGTATTCTTCCTGAAAATGGACTATGGTCCAGCAAGAACCCTGGACAGTTTAAATTTATTTTTTTCTTAGAGAACTTGTGATGGAAGGGATAGGTACCATAGCCTGGGTACATATGGTTAAGTATGAAAGTCTAGGTTTGGGCTCATATTTTGCAAGTTACTTCTTCAGAGGCAGGGAATATGTAGCTTTGCTGTTTTGGTGGCTCATGGTGATCTCCCACTGATGGGCCTATCGACATTTGTGTTCTCAGGGGAAAAGATAGGTTTAAGTGCCAGGACAGTTGTATAAGCAACCATAACCTGATGGGTGAGTTTTTAACCTTAAAAGTAAAAATGAACCTTCTGACATATGGTTATCATTAGACCTCTGGGTAAATAAAAACTCTCCATCTTCCTGTTCACAAAGAATCAGGCTTTGATATGTTTAAAAAATAAGACCACAACAAATAAATACAGAGTAATGAAAGTCCAAAGCCTTCAAAGGCACTTACCTTGGCACCTTCTTCCAGTGGAGGACAAGGAGAACCCTTCTGGACACAGACATTTGAAGCTGCCTTCAGTGTTACTGCATGTGCCCAGGGCACAAATTTCTGGCTCTTCAACACACTCATCAATATCTAAAAGAATTACATGTGTCAAACAAAGTCAAACCACAGTGGAAACACCATCAAGTACCCAGTACAAATGGGGAAGTACAAAGTGCAACTGAGTTTCCAAACTCGTACAATAATAAAGATATTTTTCTGATCATACTATGATCTGAACTTTTAGGTTGTGATGACGTTTAAAAATTAGTTTTGAAAGTTCTTGATGTAAAAATGGAATCTGAAAGCATTTTCTAAGGGATACAATGACAAATCTCTCTTACCCAGACTGAGTGGCTTGGCTAATTAGAAAAGTAAGAGTAATTTCATACCAGTCTAGGCTAGGAAAGAAGCAAGAAAATCCAGAGTCCACTTCACCACTGTACAGTAAGCAGAAACGCCAAGATTTTAAGCATGTTGGCAATCAGTCACTCAATGTGAGATCTAGGCCATTGAATGAAATTATTTCCTTCCATCTATCCATAGAGTTTCTCTTAATACTCCATCCTACAGCCAGCCCTACAGATGAATTTTATATGAATATCAATACTTATAATTATAATCCTATGTAGCACAAGCTAAAGATAACACAGAAGATGAGGCTCCTAACTCTGATTTGTAGAGTTAGGTACAAAACACCTTTCTCACATAAACTTCTTTCATCATATAGATAATTGGCATATTGGATCACTGGGGAATAAATTATGTAATAAAAATGCATTTTGGTGTGGGTAGAACTCTTAGTACAATGTGAGACTAAAAAGCCCCAAGAGCTGTGGCATATTTTATTGTATTAATACATCTTAGCTCCTATACAGAGATGATTAAGAGTGGTCTATGGTGAAGTTTTGGGTAACCATATGTACTAATTTGCCTGGGAGAGTGCCAGCTTATATAAGCCTGGGGGCCTGACTTCATTGATACTAGTGCCCTTTTTTACTTTCAAAATTGTATTGCTTTGCTCAGTAAAATATATGATCACCCTGCTTATGGAAAAACAATGGCTACTCCATACTATTCCAACAAGCATACCCATCTTTTCCCCTGAATTTCAGCAGGAATTTGTAGTGAACAGAGATAGGTATGAATTCTGAACCACGTTACTTTTACGGAAATAAATTTTTTTCTCCAACAAAACAGAAAATCTCTCTTGTATCTTGGGTCTTTTTAGTCTCACATTTGTGCTAAGAGTTCTACCCACACCAAAATGCATTTTCATTACATAATTTATTCCCCAGTGATCCAACTAAGGAAAAGTTAAGAAATCAACTCCATTATTTTGATTTAATATTGTTAATACCACACAATAGATATTCTAGAAATGTGCTATGCAAAGTGATTGTCTTCCTGTGCAGTAGAAAATCAGCTTCTTCATCATTCCATGTTGTTAGGTTGCATTTGGAATTGTGTCATGTTCCCTATGATTTATTAAAAAATCTAAACTACTATTAATGATTGAATTACTCCATTCCCACACTCCCTTCACCCTCACATCCAATCTCTTAAGAGGAAAATTAACTTTTGCAAAAATTCTCAAAATATTTCTTTTTGGTTGTTATGATTCGCTTATGGTAGAAATGAGTCTGTAAGTGACAACTTATTAAGATGGGGACAATTACTATAGAATGGGAAAATTTACTGGTCATTAGAAAGTCATGTTTCTTTCTATATATCTTTATTCTTCTCATTTTAAGAAAATTATGCATTAATCATGAAGTAAATAAAGCCAATCTTTAATAAAAGAAAAATAACACTTTACTTGTATTTAGACTTAATTTTGATAAAATGTTTCCATTTAAAATATCACTACTTGATTGTTATTTAAAATGGCTACACAGTAAAATTTCTCATTGATGATATTAAAAGTTTAGAAAATTCTCACTCATTGTAGATTATAAGCAGACCTGTTTAAAATCCAGGGCATGAGCCTCTTAAAATCCTTTCTACCCTACTTATTTATAAAATTCTGACAACTAACATCCTTCACTTAACGCATAATATATTGAAGGAATGCAGTACTATAAAATTTACTGAGATTGTATTTGTAATAACACATTTCTACCATTCTACAGATGAAAACAACATAGACAAATGATATTACCACATTTATCCAACCTTGAATGCAGTCACTTACAGATTTTACCTGAAATGGGAGCTACTTTTAACTACAAACTATTTCCATTTAAAAAATATGTAACTCAGAACAACTGGGAGTGGGACACACATTCTCACAAGCTATATAAAAACACAGTGGAAAAGAGTCAGGGTCATATAACTAGTCATAATCACAGAGCAGAATAACTTCATCAGAGATTAGCATGAGAATTAATTGTTCTTGTGTTGCTGAAATGATGAGATCAGGTCATAACTTCTGCCCTTGGATTTGTTTCTGATAAAGTATTTCAAGATGAAGACATCATCACAAAAACTATTTTGGTAGCTCCAGTGCAGAGACCAAAACCATTCACTCATTTCCAAACATTGATAGCCTTCTTACCCTCACACTTGTCATTTTGCAGACTATATCCAGGTGGACAAATGCATCTGTAGGACCCATCCAGATTTTGACAGGTACCTGGTGCACATTTTCCAGGTTCTAGAAGACATTCATTAATATCTGCAAAGAAAAGGGAAAAAATCTGGCATTTCCATCAAACAATTAAAATTCAAAACACTTTGAATCAAGTTAAGGAAAAACTTTAAGTCCATAAAACTCCACCATGGAGAAAAATGAATGAATCAATAAAAATAAGCCTTGCCAACCTTTAAAAGTGTGCATTATAACAGCCATATTTTATTTTACCTACCACAAATTAAATATTTCCAGAAAAGTATAACAGAAAACTCAGTGGGTCTAAAGATTTTAAGATTTTAAGGACACCCAAAAGATTATATAAGAGCTTACTACAAAAAGTTATCCTGAAGAAAAAAAACAAAAAGAAAATCACAATTGTTTAACTGTTGAACTGTTAAATGTAACAGTTTAACTGTTTTCTGTGAGTATAATAACTCCATTTTTAAAAATAAAGGAAAGCTGGGTGCAGTGGCTTAAGCCTGTAATCCCAGCACTTTGGGAGGCTGAGGCGAGAGAACTGCCTGGGCCCAGGGGTTCAAAACTAGTCTGGGCAACTTGGTGAGACCTCGTCTCTACAATAAATCAAAAAATTAGCTGGGTGCAGTGGCGCATGCCTGTAGTTCCAGCTACTTGGAAGGTTGAGGCGGAAGGATCGCCTGAGCCCAGCAGCTCGAAGCTGTGAGCAGCATGCCACTGCACTCCAGCCTGGGTGACAGAGTGAGACTCCAATTCAAAATAAAACAAATAAATAAATAAAGGAAAAGTTATTATATATGTATACGTGCACATATGTGTATAAAACATGCATGTATATATACATAAAAGTACATATATATGCATATATGTACACACACACATATACTTTAGTAAAAACAAAGTCTTTAGAGGTAGGATTAGTGTAATGCAACTCTGACTTTTCCTCCAGGATTCCAGAAGGAAGAATTAGGACAGAGACAGTATGATTCCTTGAGTGGTCTCTGGGAACGTCTTTCCAGGTCTTTCTAAACCCTGCACTCACCCACACAGGTCCTCCCATCAGGTGCCACTTCATAGCCTTCATTGCACTGACACTGGAAAGACCCCACTGTATTGATGCATTGGCCATTTCTGCAAAGGTTCCCATTTCCAGTTGCACATTCATCAACATCTGCAAAAAAAAAAAAAAAAAGAAAAGAAAAGAAAAAAAAATCCTTTGATGTAGTCCAAAGAAAATGTTGTAATCCCAGCAATGATTAAAACCTTTGAGAAGAAAAATACTTATTCTGAATTTCTGTGGTCTTTGCTGGCTCAGACAATCATAAGAAATCCCAATTAAGACCTAGTTTGTAACAACGGACCTAGCTTTCAGCATCTATCACACTTAACAATAAGATCACAAAATTATGCTACAGACTAATAATTTACATTCAAATTTTATATCAGTTTTACTAGATCTTCCTTTTGATTTTGTTTTTAAATGCTAAAACTGATTTACTAATATACAATTCAGCCAAGGGCATTATCTAGCATTCTTGCAACTAGAATTATTTAATTTAGCCTACAGCACAATAAAATAAAATAAATTTGGTTCATTACTTTTGCCGATAAGTTTTATAAGGTGGATTTTATAGATTCAAGTGTTAGTTTATTTTAAGAGATGCTACAGTGAAACATTTAGACAAGGAGATTCACATTATTCCTGAATCATGTAATTTTTATACAAATAGTTACTTTTGTATATTTTAAAACTTAATTCCATTTATTTTGAAATTGGTTAAATTCACAGCTAAGTAGACATAAAAACTATAGCTGTTAATGTGTGTCTTAATAAAAGCAATAGGTATAGTTATAGTAGTCCTCTCTTATCTGCAGTTTTGCTCTCCTGGGTTTCAGTTACCTGGGGTCAACCACAGTTCAAAAATAGATGAGTACAGATGGTAAGACATTTTGAGAGAGAGAGAGAAAGAGAGAGAGAGAGCACATTCATATAGTTTTTATTACATGTATTGTTACAATTGTTCTATTTTTATTAGTTATTGCTAATATCATAATGTGACTAAATTATAAATTAAACTTTGGCATAGGTATGTAAATATAGGAAAAGCATAGTATGTACATGGTTCAGCACTATCTGTGGTTTCAGGCATCCGTTGCAGGTCTCAGAATGCATCCCCAAGTTTCAAGGGGGAACGACTGTACTATATTTTATGTTTAATTAATACATCATATATTACAAATCCTGTAATCAATTGTCATGCATAAGATAGCAGACATTGAAAAACGACAGTGGGTGTACTAGAGACAACACTAACAACAGAGAACACATATAAAACTGACTTCCTTTGGTGACACGCTATGTTGCACACGCACCTATGCAGTCATTGTTGTGAGAAAGGATGAAACCATGATTGCAGCGGCAGTTGAAGGAACCAATTGTGTTTCGGCAAGTTCCGTTCCCACAGGCATCTCTTTCACACTCATTTATGTCTATTAGGAAGAAAGACCATAGAGAAACATAATTATTAAAGGAAAAAATGGTTACATGGTTACTGGTGCTTAAGAGCATTTGGGGGTTCACAAAATCTCATTTGTAGGCTGAGAACATCTTGATACTGATATTAGCTCCACCAGTGGTAGCTCTCTGCAAGAAACCAACAAGAGGAGAAGCTCTAAACCTTGGGAATAAACCGTTTCCTTGGCTGGTATGTGAAAGGAGGCAAACTAAGGACATGAGTCCTGGACAGGAATTATTTTATTCTATTTACTTCTAGAATTCTCCACCCTTGCCACTTTTCTCAAATATTTTCACTTGAAAATGGAAAAAAATTCTGTGCGCATCTGGGTCTTGATGTGTTGCCACCTTTGGCAAACTTCAGCCTTTGAGATTCTCACTCCCATTTACCAAAAAGCAGTGACTCACTGGGCATTACCCCGCAATCAGCAACAGAATAACTTAGCTTTCTAGCCACCTGCCACTTCAGACATCTTTTCCTTTTTCCCAGTCAACCCTAAAAACACAGAACTCGCCGATGATGATTTCTCTCACTCTTCTACTAAGCTTTCCCAATGTGTTGGTACTTAATTTGCTCCTCCCATACACCCTTGCATGATTATTTGACTTTTTCCTCTTTGACTATTTTGTAAAGCTATTTTGGCATGTTATATGTCTTTCCATATCATCACAGAAGCTAGCAGTTTTCTTCAGTCTAACGCTCTCCCAACTAAGCTATTTTGCCAACTGCTAGCAGCTTTCTTATAAAGAGTAGGTGTATGTTATATTAAGAAGGAAAAAAATTAAATGAAAGAAAGTTGGTAGTACTGGTTTGCAAGAGTAGGGTTCAATGAGAGGAAAGGATGAAGGGATAGAGAGAGAGAGAGTAGAAGGTAACACTTAAGGATAGCAAAATGTAATGATTAGAGTTAGGATTTCCTTTACTTTTATATTTTTGAACATGAAGATAAATTATCTGTGATCCTGAATCAGGAAGCTATTGTTGACTCAAAGCTATTGTTGACCCTTTCTTTTAAAATGTGTTATAGCTTTGGAGAAAACAAAAATTTATGAGAATGTTCCCTAATGGATGAATCCAGTTATAGCCAAAGGTAAGTACTTTAAACCTTTCTCAGTTAATTGTTCTTCTTTCAGGTGTAAATCTGATTAATGTCCTTAAAGCCCCTCAAAAAACTTAATGGATATTATTTTATAGTAAAAAAAGAAAGGAGGGAGAGAAAATGATTGATTACATATTTGAAGTTTATTCTAAATCAGCATCCTGACAGTACTGAAATAAGGGAAGAGATTTAAAATCTTGAGCTCTTTTTCCTCTAGGAAAATGATCCTTAATATTTTTTTTTTTTTTTTGCCTTTGTGGAACCTGCAAATTTGCCTGTGAGGACCTGGTACAAACTATAGACCCTATTCAAAAACAAAACAAAACAAAAATGTTCATACCCACATTCACAAGCTGAACCCCAAAGCAAACTTATACATATTATAAAAGAATAGGCTATTAACATAAATAAAAATCAATTATTTGTTTTAATAGCTTTCTCAATTTATTCCATAGTCAAAAGTGTTTTTTTAAAACTTACAGCCAAATGAATAACAGGAAGAAATATATTATGTACCAATTGCAAAAGATTAAATAGGGTATCACTGCTGCATACCTGTCTATGTTTTTATTCTGTAAATAGCAAAAACACTACTCAAAGACTTGGAATCAAATTTTATCTATATTCAGATGCAAATAAATTTTTCAATAGTATATGGGGAAAAAAATAATAATCACATACTTACCCAAACACATGGTTTGGTCAGCATTTGTTTTGAAGCCAGTGTGGCAAAGGCAATAAAAACTTCCAACTGTGTCAATACACTGCCCATGGCTGCATATATTGGGAATTTCTTGACATTCATTGCGATCTGTGAACAAAAAGCATTTTAAGCATCTTAAGTGGAAACTTAGAAGAAAAAAATCTGTTTTAATTACTTACTTCTACGTATTGTTCTAAAGAGCAATCCTAGCTCTAAACTAAGTTAGTGAAACAGACACTGGCAGTATATTTATTTTTGCCTCAAAATTGGTTAAAACTTACTCTCATTTATTAGGCACATTCAGAGTACGTTAACAATGCATGAAACAATGAAAAACAGGGATAGTAATAAAAAATGTTCTGAAAGATGAGAAACTGTAGAAGCAAAATGGGGAGAAAAGCTCAAGCTGGGAAGATATTCTGTTTAATTATCTACCTATGCAGCATCATAGACTGTGAAATTAACAGAGTACTTTGTTAGTTAAGGTTTGGTGCCTCAAATCATGGATACTTTATGGCTTCCTTTGGAAATGGATATCCAAGTGAAACCAATTCCAGTGCCAAGATTGAGTTTTTCTTGATGGACAACCCACATAGTTCCTTGCTCAGGTTCTACCCACTGTTTTGTCTTACTCAAATGAACTTTCCTTCCATCTTCCCCAAGCTTCCATGTTCACACAGGGCTCCTTTTAGCTCCTATGTCTCTTTCTTTTTATTCATATTCATTCATTATTCTCCTAAAATCTAATTTTTTTGGGGGGGGGGAGAATTTAATGCATGAATTCACAAATTACATGCCTACTTATATCTCTAATTTTTTTTAAGTGCTCAAGAGTTTAGGGTAAATGTAGTTTTAGGGTAAGTGCTCTATGTTTAGGGTAAATGTCTTTTAAATAGCACTGTAATACCCTGACTTTCCTACTGTCACAGAAGAAAGTAAACAGAGTGACATCTTTGCGGTAGTTGCTGTAGACCAGATGGTACTCTGCTCTTGGCTGAATAATCCAGATTTGCTATTTGCCTGCCCTGTCTACTGAGAACACAACGATCAGAATTGGGTACTTTTTGCTGCACAGAGCAAGACTGCCCTTCCCAGAAGAACAGATTCTACCTCTGTTTCATGTATTCAGGCTGCCATTTTTATGCCTACCTCTTACTTAGTAGAACTGATGAATCACTCTGTCCTTTAAAAGTCCCAAATGAGGTTGAGTGTGTCCTCAAGAGGGGAAATTGAGATAGTATAGCTTAAGAGATACTGCTAGCCTATGTAGAAACGTTAGTTGACAAATTATAATTATTCCCATTTGAGAAAAATGAATGTAAAATGGGCAAACTGCTTCCCAGAATAGGTAGAGAAAGTCAATTTCCACTCCCAAGTTCAGTGGAGGGAGCTGATCTTGAGGAAGGTGTTTTCAGGGTCTGCCACAGTTGGCCAAAACCTTTGGCACCTTCAAGTAGTAATGGATCTGGGAATACTCAACGGACCAGGTCTGTCTTATATCTGGGTCCCACAAGGAAATAGAAAGCATTAAGTATCTTATTAGAAAGGGTTCCTGAATCAGAAATTTTCTCCCCTCTACTGTCCCATTTCATGATGGTTTAAAATATGAAATACGGAGTATTTTGAGATTTTACTGATGAAACAAAGTTATAATTCTAGAGAACTTAGTTGGGACATTCTCATTTTGTCTTGAGGCCAGAAAACTAGGTGTCTACAAGCACCAGGATTTAAACTCACAGAAGATTTTATTTGAGACTGGGATAGGATATCTGAACAGGTTACTGGGGCAAAAAACTCAAACAGTAGAACAAGAGGAGACCATGAGGAGGTGGTTGGGATTAACCTGTTTCTTGTGTTTAGCTGGGGCAAGACATTTCAGAAGGGGGCTACATTTGCTCAATTCAGCTCTTGAGGTCAGACTAGCATCCCGAACTTGAATATCTAATTGTTCTCTCAGCAACAATGTGGGTGCTACAGCCAGCTGTGATTTGGGGTTTGAAATGATATATTTAAGAATTCAAATAGAAGTCTTATAATGAAGAGAAAGTTTTAGTTCTTTTCATTTTAAACATAGGCAGAGAGAAGTTTTTTGCAGCATGCCTGAAAAATGCTAAGTATGGGATAGCATTTAAAGATATTTTTAAAGATTTTTAAAGTAACATGTAAATGAAGACATTTCCAGAATGAAGTCTTTAACACAAGAGGCTGAATAATTGCAAAATTCACATATATACCCTTTCATCTGAAAACTTCAAGGAATGAAGGAAATCGAGCTTTTGGCTACAGACAACACGTACCCACAACACATTGTTGGATACATTTTATGTATGTTAATGTTCTACAAGAAAATATGAAAGTCCCTAAGCCCCAGTGGGCTATGGCTAAATGTCCTGATCTATAAATAGCTCTGTCTCATTTCTTACCTGAGTGTGAAATGACACATTCTATGTTATCAGCAATTCATTATTTTGACTAGAGTTATCTCAACCAGTTCTAAATAAATATAAATTATGAGCAAAAAAGCAGGGAAGTGGTATCAATGCCAAGTTTCTCTAGGGTATTGTGGTTCATATCAGAGACGTCCCCACTTTTCCTGTCCTGTATTTTTAATACATGGATAGCAATAGCTTTGTTGACAAAATGTTAAATACTTACACATGTTCCTTGAAACTCAACAAAACAAGTCTTGACTCTCAATGTGATTTTTTGTTCCGCTATTACACCCTCTTTCCACCAAGGTCTCAAAAAACAATGCAAAATACCCTACAGAGAGCAGTGCACTTCCTACCACTTAATCACTGGTAGGCAAGGAAATCCAAGGAAAATCTGACCACGTTCCCCTGTGTTGTTTCATTCACAAATGCACAAAATATCCAGAAAACTTGCTGTGAGATGAGTCCTAAGCAAAATAGCATGTTCTTCCTGATCTCTTTGCTAAATATACAATGATCTACAACTACTTAAAAACTTATGAGAAACTCTTCTGAGATATTATTTTGATTCTGAACTGAAACACCAGTGTTTTAATTTTCATAACACTGGCTACAAGATACTATTAGATACTGAATAACTATTATCAATTTAACTTGATAACACAACCATCCTTATTTCTACCACATCCCTGACAAAAACAAACAATAACAACAAAAATTTAACCCCTAGGGGACACAGTTTCTCATTTATTGTAAGTGACTTATAGCTGATAAAAGGTTGATAATGGGCTAGGCTCGGTGGCTCAGCCTGTAATTCCAACACTTTGAGAGGCCAAGGTGAGTGGATTGCCTGAGCCCACAGGTTTGAGACCAGACCGGGCAACTTGGTGAGACCTCGTCTCCACAATAAATTAAAAAAAAAATTAGCTGGGACTGGTAGCATGTGCCTGTGGTTCCGTTTACTTGGAAGCCTGAGGTAGAAGGATCGCCAGAGCCAGCAGGTCAATGCTGGGGTGAGCGTGCCACTGCACTCCAGCCTAGGCGACTGAGTGAGACTTCAACTCAAAAAATAAAAAGGTTGATAATATTTGCTGCTTCAGTGAGTGATCTTTTGTCTGTAAGATATTTGGGAAGAAAAGCACTGCTAGTTTTGTTTGTTCTGCTTATGTAAATTAATCTGACCCAGTTCAGGAGCATTTCACTGTCTAGATTTGGAGTGTATGGCCAAGATGGTAAAAACCCCATCTATCTAAGAAGAATTCTATGGAAAAAAAAATGATTTGGTTTTAAACATAGGTTAGGGGAGTGTGTGTAGGCACACTTGTGCAGGTGTGTATATGTATGAGGGTGGGTGGTTTGCAGGCAGAGCAGCAGATAGGCACATATGAAATCTATTTACGTAAATGATTTACTTCTTGTTTTGAAAATATCTCATCTATAAAGAGGAAAAAAAGCTGTGTTTAGACATTTTAACAATTTTCTTTTTTTTCCAATTTAGTTATTACACATTAACCTAAATCTGAACTCATGTATTCTTCAGTCTATCTCAAAAGAAATCCAAGTATCTGAAGCTTGATGAAGACATCTTCTTGGGTGGGCACGCCCAGTCCATGGGGCACTACGTACCATTGCACTGTCCTGTGGAGGTGAAGCGGTAGCCAGGCTTACAGTCGCAGCGGTAGCTGCCCGCAGTGTTGATGCATTCAGCATTGCGCTGGCACACTGGGCCATTCTGGCATTCGTCAATATCTATAATCAGAAGAGAATTTAATTAGAAGAAGAACAGGCTTTGGTGTACAGTCATTGAAGCCTCTCACATAAAAACAAATTTATATTTTCTTATTTTGATCTGTTCTATTGAAAAGACAACACAGAGGTTTATAGCAGTTTTATTCATGATTGCCAAAATTTAGAAGCAACCAAGATGTTCTTCAAAAGGTGAGTGGACAAATAAACTGTGATACATTCAGACAATGGAATGTAACTAAGTGCTAAAAAGAAATGAGCTATCAAGTCATGAAAAGATGAGGAGAAAACTTAAATGCAAACACTAAGTAAAAGAAGCCAATCGGAAAAGACTACATATTGTATGATTTCAATTTATGGCATTCTAGAAAAGGCAAAGCTTTGGAAACTGTAGAAAGATCAGTGGTTGCCAGGGGTGGGAGGGGAGGATAAATGAGTGAAGTGCAGAGGATTTTTAGGGTAGAGAAATTACTCTAAGACACTGTAATGGTGGACACATCATTGTACATTTGTCCAAACTCATAGAATATACAACACCAAGAGTGAACCCTAATGTCAATTATGAGCTCTGGGATGGCAATGCAGTTCATCAACTATAATCATATACCACTCTGGTGGGGGATGTTGATAATGGGAGAGGCTGTGCATGTGTGCAGGTAGGGAGTATATAGGAAATCTCTGTATCTTCTAAATTTTGCTGTGAACCTAAAACTGCAGAAGAAAATGCTTTTGTTTTTTTTAAAAAAGGAGACTGAAAACCCATTATCCAAAGTTTCCACTTGAGTAATATTATTTATAAATGCAAGTTTGATTTATGGCCACATATGGACTCGAATGATGCTCATGTCTAAAAACAAGTCATGAAACTTGGCTGCTAGGGCCAGGACTTGAAGTGGGTATAGACTAACAGCCTAGGAAGTCTTGTATTTACTCAAAGTCCCAGGATTTTATGATTCAATAAGGTTGCTTTTGTCTGGAAGGCTGGAAGGCCCATACAGCAGAACATCTCAAACCTTAACGTCCATATGAATCACTTGGGATCTAGTTAAAAGGCAGATTCTGATTCGGCATGTTTGGGCAATGGCCTGAAATTCTGCATTTCTAACTCCCAGGTGATGCAGGTGCTCCAGTTTGTAGACAATGCTTTGAGGTTCAGGGCTGTAGACAGACTCCTGCTTAAATTACTGCCACAAGGCAGTCAAGTCAAGAAAACCCAACAAGGGAGGCTGCACATAAAACAATCCAATTCTCATTATCAAAGAAAATAATAAAATGGATATTGTGTGCTCCAGAGCTTTGATTTTGCTCAGGGGGTCATTTGCCTACTTTAAAAAAAAACAAAAAACCAGGTACCTAGTATAGTTCAAACGCATGGCATCACAAAAGTTGCTGCATAGTCCAGGGCAAAATACATGTTCCCTTCTCCCCTGCTCCAGTGGAACAATAGCCTACATCCAGTAAAGAGAATAGCCTGTAACACTGGTAAGGATTGGCCTTCAGCACTAGTTCTTTCTAGGTTTTTACGCAGAAGTTGGTTCAGCCAGAAAAGTCTCTACAAGGAGGTGGCAAATACATCAGCTGAAGCCTCTAATGTGTGGTTCTGTGGTGGAAAACCCTCAGGACAATCAGTCAGTCAGCGTGAGTTTCCATCTAAGGTGGGGTGGATTGGGCCTCTCAGTGCAGACACAAGAGCAGGAGTATGCCTGCCTGGGTTGCAATGGACCCAGCACTGCCTCACTCACTAGGTCTGCCCTGCTCTGAATTAAGTGTATAGAGAAACGCATGGGGCAGATTGTGCCACTGGAGAAGCTGCATGGTGTCACACACAAGCATTTCTTGATGTAACATCTGATAATGTACATTCTTGGGAAGGGCAGATGCATGAAGGCTCCCTAAATCACTTCTGGAATCCATTCCAGTTTCAGCATTGCTGAGACCTGTATCAGATAAACCTTTATTTTCTGTTTCTAAGAGCTAAGAGAGTGTTTGGAAACAGCTGACCCTGAATTAAACGCACACCCTGAAAATGAATATTCTGGGAGACAGGAACCGAAAATCAGCACACTTAGTTATCTCAATAGCCACCAAATGCTACCTGACAGGAAAATGCCTCGCGATGATACAGCTGCATGTCTCTAGTCTCATGGATATAGCAAGCTCTAAGTTGACTTGGTGGGCGGATGGCCTTGCCAAGGGTTTTGGCCAAAGGCTGCTGCTTCAGCAAATATGAGCAGCAAAGAGGCACCTGGGTAAGGCAATCATCAAAGGGATCTCTGAATAGAGAGAAGGGAAAATGGCCACAAGAAGGTGGCAGGCATGCTGAGGCCTGTAGAGAAGGGGGAGGAGTGCCATGAGGAGTGCCATTATGCAGAAGGCAGCCAAGCCTAATACCATAAGATCATCGGCTGAGGGCTCCCTTCTCCTCTCCCACATAAAGTTCACACTTCTTCTCCAAGTATCTGATCCTTGAAGGCCTCCCAAAGCCCAAGGCCTGGGGCCAAGGTCTGAAATTGTTATCTCCTTAGCAAGGCTCTGAATGGTTATCCCCACATTCCCACTAACTCACACAGCAGGCAGAGTAAAAGACATGTGCCTACTTGGCCGCAGTAACTGAAAGGCTGATGAGAAGAACTGAACAAGTATGTGGTTAGGACTATAACTCTACTCATGGTATATAAGTTGCCCCCAGTTTAGAGGGGAAAAAAGTTTTTTTTAACATTAAAATATTGACATATATGCTATAATACATGCTTAAGGAGTAATAACCCTTTCTAACATGAACAAAACTCTGTTAAAGGCCTAAATTTAAGTATTAAACAGAAAATTATTCCAGCTATCCTAGGGCACATGGTATATTTAATAACCAGTAATGTCCCTCTTACTAAAATATAAAAGAACACTATCTTTCCCAGATGTAGGAAAAAATATGAAGTGCTACAAAGAATGCTCAGAATCGCAGTACATATACATGGCAACAGGAGGTAATTTGAAAATGAAAAAAATACCATTTGCATGCATGCCAACATTCTTCATATAAAATCAAATTTGCTGTTCTTGCCATTTGGAATTCTCTCATGCATTTGGAATATTTGCATTAACCTTGTTTTCACTTGGGAGTAGCAAAGTCTCCGTTTAGAAGAGAACATTGATTTTGAGAGTCAACTAAAGAGGACTGTCCATTCATGTTCACTTTCAAACAATGCGAAACAAAAAAGCGATCTATTTGACACGCCCAGGAACTCAAAACTTTTTCATTATCAGCTGGGAAATCGAATACATTGTGTGTTGAGGAAAGGGGGCTGGGAATGCACATCCTGGTTTTGCACTGGGAGTTAGTAAAATTTTTTGGATGAAATTTCATGTTTTTCCATGAATGCCCTTCACTATTCCTAGAGCTTGATGCATTTCTGAAATTTCAATGCTGTCAAATTTGCCAAGTATATGTCTTTGAGTAGCTCATCAGTTGGCTCATTTCTGGATATGATAGTTATAACAACACTTACCTTCACAAACCAACAACTTGTCATTATAGAAGAATCCTACTGGACATTCGCAACGAAAGCTGCCAACCATGTTGATACACACTCCATTTTCACAGACCCCTGGGATCTCCCGGCACTCATCAATATCTGGAGACAGAGCAGTCACTCATGAGGGACAGTACAGCACAGGATCCCCAGGAAGGGTAATGCAGAATTGAAAGTGCTAGGATGTGTGGGACTGCATGTGTGCACATGTTGGGGTGGTAATGATGGGAACAGAAATATCAATGAATAGCAAAATTGAGCTAACTAGATGACCTTCCAGACTCATGAGTCTGTCTGAATTTAGAATCTGTCTTTTGGTTTTGTTTCAGAATGTCAACTTTGTACAGATAGGAGTCATCTTTGTATCCAGTGGGCACTGTGAATATACCAGACAAGTAGAATAAAAGCAACTGCCAAGAGTAAACAGCCTCTCCACTCCAAGTCTGCAGTGGTATTTAGTGAAAATGGAAATGTGAGTTGGTGAAGAACAGAGGAGGAGCCTGTGGTCAAAGAGAACTCTGATCTTTCAAAGTCCACTTCAACTCCCCCTTCCTCCTTCATATGGCTTTACAAAGGAGGTAACTCAGGTGTGGGGATGTAAGCTGGGCGGGGACTGACTGTGAAGATGAAGTCAGCACTGAAAAAGAACTGTCACAGTAGACTGTGGTCTATTTCTAAGGTAGGGGGCTGGACCTGCTCCACCACTAATGTTACAGGTCCTTAGCACTCTATGTGGGTTAAATTCAAATTTGTTAAATTCAGAATCTGATTCTGGCAATCGGTTGGTGAGCATTAAAACAGGACAAAGTCGGAGTGACAGGAGAGCCAGGACACCAGCTGCTAACACAAGCTGGTCAGATATTGAGGGAGGCTTTGGGCAGGTCTCACCTCCTCACCAGCCTGTCATGGTCCCATCCATGTCTTACCTACTCTGAACTCCTGACTACTGAAGGACTCTCTAGGACAATGGTAGTAATAGTAATAGTTATGTAATAGTATTGATAGTATCCCACTTGTTACAGGTCTGGTATGTCTCTCAAGCATTCAGCCTATATTTATTCACTGAATTATCACATCCTACCTATGAGAAGGTATCTGGGTAGTATGACTATCCTCACTATACTGATGCAACTGAGGCCAAGCCAGAGGGTATAACCTGCCAAAGACCACACAGCTAATAAGAGGCAGAGTCAGGATTGGATGCTAGAACTCTGCTAACAGGACACCCTGCCTCCTTTATGTTGTCCCACATCACCCTAATACAATCAGCACAGAACTGGCATCAAGGTGCTTATTATCCTAGAGGGCCTCTCCATCAGTCCCTTGGCTGACAAAATACTACAGCTGGGAGGGTGTGTAAAGTCTACTATCCCACATCCTTCCAATTTGCTAGGTTTCTGTTACTGTTGTAGAGATACTTTGCTACTTATTATGGTCAGGAGCCTCTGCAAGGCACATATTTTGCTTGCATAAGTTGTACAATGGTCATAGACTCAAGTGGAACCTACAAGAGTTGCTGCAGTCTGAGAAAAATCACACTCTAAATCTTTTTTAAAAAACTTTTTAAAACACACTCAATCTTTTTTGAAGGAGAAATTTGACAGCCCATAGATTTATTTTAGGCTGTATTAAAAGGGGGGGGGTGTGATGTTGTTTGAAGGCAAATTAATTAATGGAAAAAACAAAAAACCAGCAAGCAGGTTAGAATCTCAAAGAGTATATCACTATTTTGAATACAGGCAATTTTGTTTTTAGAGTTTTCATGGCTTTGTCATTTGTGTTTTTAAAAAGTCACGTGAAGTAATATCACAACTGTGTATCATCAGCAAACAAGAAAACAATTTAAATACCATTTGTTCAGTGTGGGTTAAAACATGAAATATCATCTTCACATTCATTTGTTTTAAATATAAGTGATGTATTATTGTCAGGTTTAACAATAACAGGCTGAGTCAAATTTCCAGTCTTTGTTAGGAATAAAATAGCAACAGGATATATTAAAAATTATATTTTCTTTTCCTGCCTGGATTTTATTTGAACTTCAACTTGGAGAAGTTTATATTTTAGGACAAGATTAATAAACGTGCTATAGTTTTAACCCTATATGAATGGACTCTACATGCCAACAATCCTAAGAACTTCCAAAATGAGAGTATAAAGCTTAAATAAAACAAAGTTTTCCAGTCATCTAAATATTTTGTCATGGTGGAATTTGGTAACAATAAGAATATTGCTAAATATCAGATTTCTAGTTTTTAAGAGCTAGAGGCAAAGTAAGCTATGAGTCAGGACTGGTTCTGGTCCCAGCTCTGTTATTAATTAGCTGGGTGGCCTTGGGTGAGTCCCTTCCCCTCTCTGGGCCTCTGTCTCCTCAAATGTGAAGCAAAGCATTTGGACTAGATGATGTTTGAGGCCTTTCCAGCTCTACTGGTGGACGATGCTAATGTTGTTTGAGTCTTTGCTGACTGCCAACCTTGGAGGGCAGCCTTGCTGGGGTACATGCCTGGTGGGTCCATGGAGAACCATTACTACTAGAGACCACTTATCTTCTGATCATAGATCCTAGGAAGATTAAAAAATCTGTTTTGGGAAGGGGAAAAACAAAGCAGCTAGGGCCAGGTGTTTCATGCCAATGTCATTTAGCAGTTTTTCTTTCCAAACCATGAAGTTTCTTTGGACGTTGACTAGACTGTGGAGCCATATGGATTTGGCACTAAGGAAGCCAGGCTGATTGCTGGACCAGATTCTTGTTTTCTTAAACAAGGTCACTGGAAAGGCTGATGTGGATTTCAGTTTACTTATTAGGAATAAGGTGGAACAAAGCAAGTGGTGATGTTTGCTACTAGACACAACTGCTCAGACTTAAGAGGGCATCTAAGGATGCATATAAATCACACCAGGGAAAAACTCTGAGAATGCAATAGCTTTCCATCAACTTTTATGTTACTTGGTTTTAAACCACAAGGGCATTGCCTATGTTGGCTGAATGCTGTGCAATACTTCTGAGTCTTGCACAAGCATCTCTACCACTGTCATGTTCCCTGCTTCAGTTACCAGACAGGGCCTCCGACTGAAAAGATTTTTATTTCTATCTGAAATTCTCAAAGCAGATGCCCTGAAGAGATTCCATGTGAGGTAAAATTGATCCACAAGAAAAGGGCTTTATGTGAACACGTAAGGATTGGAGTAAAAAGTCATATTAAACTCGCCTTAGTCAAAAGAAAGGGTCGGGAATTACAGTCAAATCAAATGTCAAATGGCCCTACTCCCAGAATCTCTCCTTTTGTTGATGCCTAGAGTTGGTTTAACTAAGCTTGATTGTAATTTTGTGAAAAGTTTTCCAGTCCCCTTAATCATGAGCAACAAATGCTGCTGCCAATTAGGTGGGGCTATACAGGGTGTTAGCACAGTTTGTTTCAAACTAAGAATCAGTGTTTCAGTAAAATCAAGGGCATTGTTTAACAATTTTTCCTTCTAAGAAAAAAAAGCAAACTGAGAAAATAATGGTGTGTACTCCTCTTGCTAACACAAAAGCAAAAAACAGAAAGTTCAGACAATGCTGTTGTAACTCACCAACAGGTAAACCCGTATAAATGTCGATGACGAAGCCTGGCCTTTGACTTCCACAGAGTGTAGCAAATTCATCTGCAATGTTTGAACAAGGGTGGGGATGGGTGGATAGGGGTCAGCAAAGAGAAACAATTGGACTGAAAGAAATTACTCTATAAACGTTCTTAAAAGGTTTTATCTGTATTTTGAAGTATTTCAAATAAGAAGTCTGAAAATTCCTAAAGATGTAACCATGTCTGTAAGACAAACTGAAGAAAGAAATGATCTCATGCTGATATGATAATGAGGAAAATTAGAGCTCTCCCCATCACACACTACTCCTTCGTATGAGCTTGCCCGTAGAAGTCTGGATTTCCACATCAGGATTGCTCAGCTCTGATCTCAGGGACTGGTTTGAGTTCCTCTCTGTACTCTGCATTAAGAGATCTTGGGTTTGAAGAACCTTTACAAAAGCCACTTTCTCAGTAGTTGGGGAATATCATAGGAAATCTAGCCAAGTCCTTGACATCACATCTATTAATGTCTACTTTGGGTCAACCAAACATTCTTTGTTGTTTCTTCAATTTTTGGAGCTAGGTTTCAATTGGTAGAGTTCCCTCTCCCTTTCTTCCTTTCTGTCTCTCCCTTGCTCTAGCCTTAATTCAAAATAATAGATAATAAAGGATGAACTAAATGCTATTGGTAGCCCATTCAAACTCTGAGATTCTATAATTTCAGATCATGACTGTAACCAGTACTATATGGTAGACATCTAAGCTTAAGGAGGCCATTGCCTTATTGGTCACACTAATTAAAAACTAGTAAAAGATTTCTGGAAGTATTTTTAATCAAAATGTAGCAAGTTATTATCCTAGTGCTTTATTTCCTTAATCTATGAGTGTCCACTTCCAGCAAATGCAACACTAGCTGACAACTGGCCATCTAGAGAAATTACAGGGACATCTAAAATGTGTGCAGATTTTACAGCTAATGAAAAGTCATGACTGGATTTGATGAGTCTACAACATGAAAAGAAATCTTTTATTTTCTATAGCAGTATGCAGATTTTGAAAACTCAGGCAGTCATTTCTGAAAGTAAATGTTAGTCTATATCAAGGTATCCAAAGTGGTCTCCAGAGGAGCGTGTAATGATCCATTAAGACAAAAAAGAAAATAGTAAGGCTTATATCTATCTTTGGAAAACCTACTCTTAAAAATGCTTTTGTGTATGTTTCATATTAGAACAGTTCACAAAAATAATAAATTCATTTTTGAATACAATTGAAAACAAATATTATATATACACACATACATACAGACATATATACATAGACTTTTACCTGTAAACACACACCAAGTGTATATAACCCCCAGATTTCTTTACCAACAGGTATGTATAATCAAAAGTTATAAAGATCAGTGTTCAAGATCAAGGGTTAGCAAATTTTTTCTTAAAGGATCAAAAAGTACATAGTTTAGGCTTTGTAGGCTGTAGTCTCTGTCAGAATTATTCATCTCTGCTATGAAAGCAGCAGTAAACAATATGTAAATAAATTAGTGTGGCTGTGTTCTAATAAAGTTTTATTTGTGGGCACCAAAGTTTGAAGTTCATGTAACTTTCACATCATGAAATATTATTCTTCTGATTTTTTTTCCCAACCATTTAAAATGTAAAAATAATTCTTAGCTTATAGGCCACTCAAAAATACGTGGTGGACTGGATTAGGCCCATGGTCTGTAGTTTACCAAACCATGGTCTTTCTAGATACTTTGTAGGGTGACAGTAAATCATAATTCTAAGTGGTAGTTATTACATTATTTCCGAAGTAAATAATAAATGGAATGGTATATTTTACTAAAAAAGAATTTTTGGTTGCATACACTGTCAGATAGTGCCAAACAATAGATTTAATATTTTACATATTATGTGAATAATGGGATAGGATTCTTCTACAGAATACCCTATCTTGTATGGTAATTTTATTTAATCCAAATCATAACATTGGTAAATGATGCCATCCTTTTATATATGATACATATTATACACTATGTAAGAACAGTACACCAAAGTCTCTACTTCATTTACTCAAAGATATAATTTAGACTTTTTTCCTTAGACAAATAACATTCTAAAGATTTTTTCTCTCTGAGAATATGAGAAGAAATTTATCTCATTCTCAGTATCAAGAAAAGTTGTACTTTCCTTTAGTGCTGAGTTTGCTTTGTGGTCATTGAGAATTTTGTACTTGGTCATGTCTCCCTTTTCATATGAACTGCTAGAAAGTTTGGAGCTAAAATTATTGTGTATTTCAGGCACATGTGTAGGAACTCCCAGCTTAGATTTTGTGCATTAGCCTTGTTCCTTCCTCTAACTTTCTTACTTTTGTTTGACATTTGCCTTATGCTTACTTCGTATTTTACATCTTTTAAGGCTGTCTTTAATTCTTTTTGGAGCAAGATTAGTTTTAAATAAGCAAAAACAACTAGAATTATGGTTCCCCTCATTTGTCACAATGGTTTGCCTAATGTTTCCATTCTTTTTTTTTTTTTTTTTGAGTTGGAGTCTCACTCTGTCGCCCAGACTGGAGTGCAGTGGCCGCTCCCGGCCACCGCAGCCTCGACCTGCTGGGCTCCGGCGATCCTTCCGCCTCTGCCTTCCGAGTGGCTGGAACTACA